>JAOSBN010000179.1:3701957-3712233 GCA_027563595.1 Erythroxylum suave | reverse complement strand
ATTTCTTATAAAAATAACACAATAATAATAAAGTTTACCTCAAACTACAGAAAAGGAGCCGGAAACTTAAGGAAAATCATAGTGAAACCGTAGAGAGAGAAGACAAATGAGAGGGGTGAAGGAGGAGGGGGGTCAGCGGGGTTATAAAGCCGCCCATTTACCGACGGAATAGTTCATTCCGTCGGTAAATTAGGGTTACGCGGAACAACACGTCGACTGCCTGCCGACAGTTATCGACGGAATGAACTATTCCATCGGTAAATGGGCGCCTTATTTAAGCGGAAAAACTCAAATACCAACGGAATACAAATTCCGTCGGTAGAACAAGTCTTCTCGAACAATCTAAACCGCTGACTGGACCCTTTACCGATGGAATGAGTCTTTCCGTCGGTGATATTGTTCACAACTCACTGACGGATGTGTCATTTTCTTCGGTACAGTGGCTGTTGAAAAACCCAATTACCGACGGTGAGATCCACTCCGTCGGTAAAGCATGTCTTCTGGAGCCTTTACCGACGATATGAATCTCTCCGTCGGTGATATGTTTACGCACTCACAAACGGACGTGCCGTTTCCGTCGGTGAACTGGTTGGTTATGTTCATATTTTTTGACGGTAGTATTTCGTCCGTCGGTAATGCAATTTTCGTCTTTCAGATTTTCTAATTTATCGACGGAAAGCTTGTGTCCGTCGGTAAATATGCCGACCGTAAGCTGTCCGTCGATTTTTACCTGTAGCTAATAAATTGTGTGCACGTTTCGCGCATTTTTTTCCGACGGTTACCTCATGTTGTCGCTATATTCTGTCGCAAATATTGACTCCAAATTTTTGTACCGACAGTTGGCTCATTCCGTCGCCAATGCCTCTAATTTATCGACGGAAAGGACAATTCCGTCGGTGAATAGCAGCGGTATTTGTTCCGTCGGCAAAATTTCGCAGCTATTTTTGAATTTTCTTGTAGTGATATATGTCACTATAGATGCCAAACCATACGCTGATACCATAAACATGTAATACCCTACCTCTATAGAGCATATGCCCGAACATTCAAAGGACATTTAATAACATACCTTATGAAAGTGGCATGTTAAAGCAATCACATTCACTTATTATGGCATCATATAGAATATAAGAATTCAAAAGACCAACTTTTCCAGTTCATTCATAAACATAATTTACATTATAGCATTTCACTGTATAATACATGTATTTAAAGTTCCAAAACATCTAAGAGTTTACTACTCTTTTAAAAGATATTCTACATGAAATGAGAACTAAACAAACTTATTCTATCTAAACTCCTCAGTATCAATTGACAAGACATTTGAGTCATTCTTGTTTCTAAAATGCAAATACTAGACTTCTACTAGTTTGCTTTAGAAGCTAGGTCTTCCTCATACCTAAAAATCAACATTTGAAATTTTGATGAAATTTGTGAATTCAGTTAGTGAACCATCCTCGATGTCCTCACTCATATCAAAATACAAGGACAATTCACAATCCAATTCATCTACAAATCATATCATCAATTATTGAATATCACGTCACATTTCATTATGCTTTAACCAGTACAATTTATGTACACTACTTCGCATTTCCTTTTCAACACAGTTCAAATAATTCGTTTCAATCATTCATATAATACATATCAAATAGTATATGCAAATGCACAAGTGACTCTATTCATTTTTACTTTATTGTGACTGAGTGTTTTTTTATTGTCCCGTATCTATTGTAGATATCGGGTTTATTGCATTTACTGTCTCGTATCTATTGTAGATACCAGGCTTATTAATAACTGAGCCTGTGGCTCTTTGTGCACATTATTGAGCTTTAAGCTTTTTTTCACTTGTCACTCCAGTCACAAACTCCTTTATCTGATCATGCACATCAATGTGATAAAATGCATCATTTCACAGAATATGATATCAATATCTTTCATTTATGGTGCACAGTCATTTTCACATATTCATTAGATCTTAGTCCGAAATTCAACATTTTGTTGAGTACACATATTTTTCTGATTCACATTCAATTAGGAAGCACTCCTAATACAATCTCAATTATCAAACTCCTCAGACCATAAATGTACGGAATTACCTCTATCACATATAACAGTTCAATAGCTGAAATTTAAACAGAAACAAATCAATCCTATTGAGAAAACATCTAGGTTGATTCACAGTATGCTCCAAATTAGTTATTACCTTGACGAACCGACAATGTCTAGATGTTGGCATTCGACTTATGCATCTAAATCATGCAATACACACATATTGTACACATTACTAAGTTGATCATTCATATAAGTATTCAATCATGCACATGTATATATGTTATGTTCAATGTATGCTCAATTGACCTTCCCGGGTGTATATCCTTAAATTACAAGTCTTGATCATTCAAACCTTATAACTTGGATATAACTAATTTATAATTTAGGCATATACCTCAATAACACTTGATTATTCTAAATTCATCAATCATACCTTCAACAATTCTTTTCTAGCATTATATAATCATACAATATCCAAATTCTCATTTATTTATACCTAATACATCTTACTCATATCCTTAATTTGGATCACAATTGTATTCTTAAGAACACCTTCATTCCTATAATACTCATAATTTTTCCAGATTTAGATACATGATATCTAACAATCTATTCCTTAGTTATAACATCAATTAACAACCTAAACTTATCAAACACTTTATCAACTTATTCAACATCAAACTAGCTTCATTTTAAGCCTCAATTAAGTCTAAATGTACCATAGTAAAGTAACTTATCCTTAGTTGGTTCAACAATCACATAATAGAGAAAAGTTAATGTCTAATGCCTTTCCCATGATTGTGGGATGTGTCATCTGAAAATTTCATTTTTTCCTCCAAAATTTAACCCCTACATACTACATCAAACATATCTTCTTTATAGTTCATCATTTAGACCTCAATTTCTCATCATTTTCACCTCAATTCCAACTCAAAACCATCTATACAACAATTCATAAACTATTATTTATCATTTACACAAAAACATAACACAAATTTATCCATTCATTCATCAACTTCCAGCATACTTCATACACCATTATCATAGTCAGTCTATTCCCAAACAATCATCATAAATGCTTCTATTAATATAAGTTATGAAGAACAACATTATACTTACTTGTTTAACTCCCAAGCTTCCTCAAATCTTTAAGTAACCTAGCTCCTCCAATCTTACACGATCATAACCATTTTCAAGAACAAAATGAGAATACAAATGGGTTTCATCAACAAGGAGAAGACAACCAGATTTTGGAGTGGCAAAGTGAAGGATGTTAGCAACTCAAAGTCATGAGTGTAAGGATGAGAGTGTCGTCAATGAGAGAAGAAAGAAGAAGAAATTAGCATGTAGCAAAAATGAAAGACAAGGATGTTTATGTCTTGTGTGAGTATCGTGGGTTAAGTGTATCTAACGTGTGCTAGATGTGTGGCAAGTGTTGTGACACTTATCACTTGCCACATCTCCTTTTCTTATGGTTCCAAATGTCTCTTAATAATTGGTCCATTTATGTCTCAATCTTCAAGCCATTTGTCACCCAATTATTTAAGCTATCTATCATTCAATCTTAATGTCACATGTCACTTATTTCTACTACCATGTGTCAATTTGTCTTGCCACTTGACATTTTTCCTAGTCCAAAAATACATATCAATTCATAAATCTCCCAATTTTAACAAATAAATTCTAAATTATCAATTATAATCTATCAACCAAATTTTAATACATAATAATTCACAATTAATATTGTGTTCATTTTAAAATTTTCATATCTCGGAATATGTCAATTGAATGCATAAACAATCTTTACAATGTGTAGAAAATCATAACTCATGTGTGTATGTAAATATTATGCATATGAATGAAATACACCTCATAATTTTTCAATGATATTTCTTATGTAAAATGGTATAGGATCCTATGTCCTAACCCTTAGCATAGAAAACGGGTTATTACACATAATCTTCAAGTATAATTCTAGAAACCTTCAGTTTAGCATTAAACTTAGAATACCAGAATGCAACTCACTTATCACTTGTAAACATTTGTCTCAGTTCCTTCTTTTATTAGAAAAAAAACATTGAAGTGATAAGAAATTAGTCGCAAGTCTTGTAATAACAGGACTTAATAAATTTCTATCGTTGATCGAATCTTTTCTCATCAAATTTAGGACATATACATGATTATAGATTAAATTAATCACTTTGCTCTCTCTTTTTCACAGTTTCATTAATGATAGGAAAGTATCTAACATCTCTTATATTTTTCAATATCAGGCTAATTTGTATGCAACATAAAGAGTTTAATAAAAAAGAATTATACTTGCTTTTCAGTCTTTTTCCAATTGCTTTATAAGTAAAGTCATTATTAGTGATGAACTATTTTCAGACTCAATTTTATTTACAACATCATCAAATATCTGAAACAGAGTATTAACATTTCTAATAAGGTCAAATGCATCAATAAACTTAAAAAATATTTTCCCCTTAGTATAAACCAAAAAATTGATAGAAGGTTTTTATTTTTTCCAACCATCACATATAATTGAACATCTGTAAGTTGCCCACGTCATTCTTCTTTCATCTAAATATCTCTTTATTTCATAAACAGAGCAACTTATAAGATATAGGGATATCATGGCCTGACTCGACTCGATCGATAAGCTAGGTGGCCCATGGTCAAGCCAGCCTGACTCAACCCTATATATTTTTTAAAACAAATTAAAAAATGACGTCATTTTTTACGCTCTATTCGCGCTCTACTTGAGCTCAGCTTGTGGCCCAGTCAGGCTGAACAATTTTGGTCTGTGACTATTCGTGACCTGGTCAACCCGAACCAAAATTGACATTCCTAATAAGATTTACTCTATTATTGAAGGAGTTTTATATCTTTTACTATAAGAGGCAATAACGTCTACCATAAGTTAGTAATAGTAAGATTAAGCAGTATTGGACAATATAACTATATCATGCCACCATCTAGTTATTGTCATATACACATTATCAGTTGCTTCTTTAGATTATAAGGTGCTACAAATTAAAGGTCACTTAAGGAGTTGTCTATAGTAGAAGAAAGCTAGACACGTCTTATTCTCTTCCTCACTTAGGTGTAACAATCCCTTCTTATTTAGTGGGAATATCAACTTTATCATCTCTAGTATCAGTTTGACCACTACCAAAATGAACTTTCATTACCAATTTCATTGTTAAGTCTTTATCTTATGACTTACTCATGATGATATTTTCCAAGCAAAGTTTTCATTTGTTATATCATGTCATGGTTGACTTTCTTATAAGGCTATGTCATCTTTGATCTATGCTAAATACTTCTTCAATGTAGTGATCCTCACCTTTCAAATAATTGTTATAATATAAACAAATGGTATGGTTTTTCATTCTAAGAGCCCATCTAACATAAGCCCAAGCTGAATTATCGAATTTTTCTGAGAAGGCTTAATTATCAAACGTATTTGAACTTTTCTCAATTTATCTGTAAAAATAAATAAATACACTTGTCAAAATTAAATTGATAAGTTCATATCAAAATAAAGTGTTCTTTTGATTTAATTTTATTATCAATTATTATCATTAAATGTGTATTGTTCAATTCAAAACAAACACATAAGCATATCTTAGATTCTAAAAACATACACACAACTTGAACTCCAAAAACATGCGCACATCTTATATTCAAAGTCAATGATCGAAGAATATTTATTACGAATTACTTGTGACATGCAAACTGTGGAATAAAATATATTTAAAATAATAAGAAGAAATAGAACAATAACAACTTCATAATAATCATATGATATGAACATGCGAGTGAACTTCGTGAACGTAGAAATCCGAGGCTTGACAAATTTTATCTAATAAATTCAAAGTTTATTAGTATAACTACTATATATCATATATACGCTTCTTAAAAAATAGAATTCATAAACCTAATGTATTGGGAATGTTATTACTATATTCATAACATGTTATGAGTTATGACTATAACATATTCAAATAAATTCTTTATTTATGTAGAGCAAATAATATAAATGTAAACATATTAAAAAGGTCAAGTGAATATTTGTAGAAGAAACATGAAAAGGATTATCTATTGGAACAGTAATAACATACATCAATTTTTTGTATCTTACATTTTTCTTTGGCAGTGCACAGTTACACCTTAAAAAAATAACTTTATAGTAAAAATTAAACAAATCATTATATTCTCATAATTATAATCTATACATAAGCAAATAATGTATTATAATTTATTCCGTAATGATCTTAAATAATTAAATATCAACTAGTTACGAATTCTAAAATAGTAAAATTATCTCAAATCTCAATCAAATTTTATTTTAGAATGACAAATTATCTTAAATTTCATCCAATATTTTCACCATAATAATAAAAATAATTCCAAATCCAAAATCCAAACTCTAATTTAAAGCTTATATTCATTGCTCATAATCATAAAAATCATTCCAAATCTAAAATACAAATTATAAGTTGAAGCTTATTTTTGTTGCTCATAATTATAAAAATCATTCCAAATAAAAAAATCAATTTGTAATTTAAAACTTATTTTTATCGCTCTAGACAAATATAAAGAGACTACTAATTAATAATTGCTAAAACTAAAATATGTATTAAGTGACAAGTTTTAGTTTTGTTTGAGTCATTAAGTGGACCTAAACAAAACAAAACCATCACACGATTTAAGTCAAACTAGAAGCCACACATGACACAAATCCACAATTCTGTAACTCGAACTCCTCACAAACAAGTCTAAAACGCAAACACAGTCTAAGACTAAGAGGCAGAGCTCTTTATATAGGTCAGTTAATAGTTGCAGTGAGGGTTGAGGAGAGGAGCAACAACTGGTGCCGAGTGGCATAGCACGTTAACAAATATGGCATTTGGTGATGATGCATGGGCAAATCAACAAAATGAAGTTGGAGGAGTTAGAGGTTGGACCGTTGGAGACTTGAGAGTGCCACTAACGATGGAAAGGAGAGTTGAAACTGAAAGCCTTTGAGGAAAATTAAGAGCTAGTTGATAGAGGTGTGTGTTTTAGTGGTTGGTAGTGTGTACTGTGGTGGCTGGTGGCATGAGTTTGTCTATGAAAGGGTGAGGGATAAAACTAGGGTGGGTAAGGTGATTTTTTTCTCAGTTTTCCTTTAATTTTTACAATTTGTAAATCTATCAATATTTTAAGTATCATCCCGTACCCAATGAAAAATCTGGCATCAACCGGTATTTATAACTAGTACGCTGCCAAACATATGATTAATGTTTTTTGGCTGGTACAAAAACGATACTCATTAGGTCCCACATTCAAATCCAACTGAGGTAACATCTCTGGAAGGGCATCATATTGGAGATAGCATCCTGATTTCCTAGGAGTTATTCAGAGACTATTCCAAAAAGGATTTTACAACTGGTTGGGCTATCAAAATTGATCTCCACAAGGCTTTTGACTCTTTAAGCTAGTCTTTTATAGAACAGACATTAGAAGTGTTCAATTTTCCTCCCAAGCTTAGGTCCTTGTTGAGCTTATGCTTAACTTCTCCTTTTTACTTGCCAACAAATTGGTTTCAAGGCGAAAAGGGCTTAAAGGAGGGGGATCCTTTATCCCTCTACATACTTGTGTATGGAAGTACTTTAGAGGCTCTTGATCCATAATATGTCACAAGATCCTTCTTTCCAGTTCCATCAAATATGTGGGAAGTTGAAATCAGTTTTCCTTCTCATACAAACTATGCAAATGTTCAAAGACATATCTAGTCTAGAAATCAATTAGCAAAAAAGCTCACTCATTGTTTCCAAAAGTGCTCCTTTTTTTGTGGCTTGGCTAGCTTTAATTCCTAGTATAAAAACACTTTAACCCCATTTCATGTATTTGGGACTTCGAGAAGGTAGCTATACAAGGAATGCATGCCTCTGATCAAGAAAATTAAAACGACAATTGATTCATTGCAATCTCCATCTCTCTCCTGCAAGTAGAGTGCTTCTTATAAAATTTGTAATCAATTATATGAGGGTATATTGAAGCTCGCATTTTTGTTTTGCAAAGGGTTTGGTTAAGACCTTAGAGAAAATAGCAAGACTGTTCCTATGGTCTAGTCCCAACAGTAAGAAATATAAAGCCAAAGTGGTTTAGAAAATGGTATGTGTGGAGAAAGGTAAAAGAGGTTTAAGAGTGCTACCTATTAATCTTTGATCTCCTTGGGAAAGAGAATACGGAGAATTCTTACACAAAAAGAATCGTTATAGGTCCAATGGATTCTCACATATTATTTAAAGGGGAATAGCTTTTGAGAACTTCAGGAAAAGCCTGGCCGATGCCATTTCTTCTCTCAACTTTTGAAAGAAAAAGCTCCTCATTAAGGCTTATAGTATGTAAGGCAGGAGACGGTAAATTGGCCCCAGTGCACAATGACAATTAGTCCAAGTTTGGAATTCTGAACGACTCCCTAAGTTTGCAAGAAATGGTTAAGTGGATTCGGAGGAATGCAAATTGTGCTTATTGATAGATCGTAATCAATGGAGACATGTACCTTAATCGCTTACTTATATAATCCATGATTATACTCCTAATTGTAATTGTAAGGATCCCTATTATTGGATACCACATACATCCAATAAATTCACAAATGCTTCCTATCGGAATAACTTAAAGAGAGAGGGAGAGAAAATGGCTTGGAGTAAAATGTTATGAACTAGCTTCTTTCCCAAAGCCTCTTTTTTTT
This sequence comes from Erythroxylum suave, assembly GCA_027563595.1. Lineage (NCBI taxonomy): Eukaryota > Viridiplantae > Streptophyta > Magnoliopsida > Malpighiales > Erythroxylaceae > Erythroxylum > Erythroxylum suave. Next base: position 3,703,433 of record JAOSBN010000179.1, on the reverse strand, counting down.
TTGACTACTGTTTTGTAGAAGGAATCAATACATCTGGAACGCGCATCCCATACTTTCTTTTAATGTCATACTTCTAATGGGACGTGTGAAAAAGGAAAGGATTAGATTGAGGAGTAAAATCAGTGATTAGGAGGAAAATCAGCAATGTAATACTTACCATAGATAGTTTCGAATGTTACTATATCAATGTACAGTGTATGACGATTCAGATCAATGAAAACATGGAAAACCTTTTCCCCAAATCTCCTATTTTCCTATTGTTACCATCGTAAGACGGTATCAGAGCTTGTTTACGGTTCTAAGAATCCTCTTCTTATTTGCTCATCATCTACCTTATACCAATCTTAACCAATATCCCTGCAAGAGAAACATGTCAGAATTCACGTCTGAAAGTTCACCCCGACATGGGAGATCATCGACCACACAGGGTCTTGATGATCTCTCAGTTCATATTGTGAATTTACTCAGAAACAGTATAAACCAATCCTCAAATACAGTAGCCAAACAAACAGATCCAGAATCAATTACCGTCAGCATCAAATTGAACAGCAACAATTACCCTTTGTGGGCTCGCATGATGCGAATCGCAATAGGGAGATATGGCCGAATCAATCATATCACTGGGGTTCACCCATCCCCAGCGACTGATGATCCGGAGTACATAAGATGGGAGCAAGCAGACTTATCTGTGTTCTCGTGGATTCTGCAGAACATTGAACAGGAGTTGGTCGGAAATGTGGCCGAATTTCCGACTGCCAAAGAGCTTTGGGACAGCCTGGCTGTCACGTACAGTAGTGGCAATGACAAGATCTAGATCTTTGACCTTCATGTGAGGGCCAACCAGTTGAAACAATCCGGCATGGAATTGGAACGATACTTCACCAACCTGCAAGCATGTTGGAAAGAAATTGATAGAAGACATCCGAATCCAATGACTGACCCAGATGATATCAACATATACAACAGAGAGAGGCAAGAGACCAGATTATTCCAGTTTTTAATAGGGCTAGATGAGAAATTCGATGGGGTGAGGCGGGATGTATTGAAAGAGGTTCCCCTCCCCTTGGTTGAAGCTGGGTATGCCATGGTTAGGCGAGAAGCGATCTGATCTGGGATCTTAAACCTGACAAAGGAGGTAGGCAATTCGTCACTGGGGAGCCGTCTGGTGGTGAAGGGACAAAGCAATCAACCGGAGACAACCATTGGAGCAGCGGCGGTGGCTGGATCTAAACACAATCGGTCAGATCGTGGCAGAAAAGGGCCAAGGGCATCATCCTAATTGGATTCTTGGGTGGACAAGTCAAAACTGACTTGTACACACTGTGGAATGACCAGACATACAAAGGACACTTGCTTCCGTCTCGTCGGCTACTCGGAGTGGTGGGAGGATGGAAATAAGAAGAAGGGGGCTGATCGGGGAGATGCTGGAAAGGCACATGTCGCCATAGGTGGTGCCACCGTGGGCAACAATGGAGT
>JAOSBN010000179.1:3682365-3698787 GCA_027563595.1 Erythroxylum suave | reverse complement strand
ATGACGATTCAGATCAATGAAAACATGGAAAACCTTTTCCCCAAATCTCCTATTTTCCTACTGTTACCATCGTAAGAACATGGACCTATCTCTTAAGAAATTCCTCCTTATTATAAGTGGGATAGCTAAACTCTTTCGCTTCTTGGTACTTGGGTGAAAACAGTATAGGTACGGCTGATAATTAAGCTCTTTAGAGGAGAAGAGAAATATAAGTACATGAAGGAAGGAAGCTTTCAACTGGTTAAGGGAAATTATGATGTTCAACAACAAATGCAGACCATGTAGCAAGACCCTTGCAGGAGCATACGAAGAATTTGACCTCCAAACAAACCGTTAGCCATGAGAGTGGACTGTCTTGAATGGTTAATCTCTATGTTTGAGGATAAAAGTGAACAAGCTCTTATGCTTCAGTTTCTCTGTAAAGGTAATTATTATCCCCTACTTGTACGTTTGATTCAGTGCAATGAAATTTTGTTTTTCAAAAAACAAGAATGACTTATGATATGAAAATATAATTTTATAATGGTCACACAGACCAACTAAAATCATCCCATATGATTGGAATCATACATTGATTTGGTTTTGCTATGGTTTGAACGAGACTGAATTTAAATTATCATGCTTCAGTTCCATCCTTAATTCATGGTTTTCTTCACTGGACCGAACTTAAAGTAAAACAAAATGTCTTGGTTTAAGTAGTCCTAGATTAAGTCCAATAGATCTTGCACAAACTCTGTCATGCATGGCGTCTCCTCAGCCTGAAGTCGGAAATCTAAAGGCCTATAACTTATATACAAGCAATTGTCGTGAATCAAAGAAAAATCAGTGAAGAATTAAATCAGTGCTTTTTCTTCTTATTTAGGGTTTTGAATTTCGGTTCATATTTTGCAAAGAATTGATTGATATTGCTGAAAATTCTTCTTGAGCTTGAAGGGCAGCTTGGTGGCCCATATTCAATTCTTAAAACCAAATATAGCTTTAATATTCTTGCATTTTATCAAAAGAAAAGTATAAAAATGATCTAAGTAATAAAAATGTTCAAAATGGGTAATTAAGCATTGATTAAGAACGATAGTGATTTAAGACCGAATTTAATTTAAACTTCCAAATTTTGAGTTTAAATTTAAAATTTTTTTAGACTTAGAGTTTAAATATGAGTTGAAGCTGATCTAAATATTCGGTCTAAACTCGAGTCTACTTCAATTCTGAACATGTTTGAAAATTATATTTAATAATGAGGTCAATTACATATAAATACGATATTTTGATGCGATTTTGGTCGAATACTTTTATATATAAACTTTAATTCAAACTCATACTTGATTAAATTAAATTTGCTGATTAATTTTAAATCAAATTAAATTAGAGGGAACTAATTTGAACTAAAGTATTTGTGTCATCCTTAATCTTAAAGAGATGATCTCATGAATGAGAGTTAAGGAGAAGGTATTCCACATCTAGTACAAAATAAGCAGTGACTAGGCACAAGGAGAAAAAGGCATTAAAGATGGTGGTAATGGAGTGTACTTACATGATGCTTAAATTGAAAACTTGGGAAAAGAATAGCTTCTAAACCTCCCAACCCTCCACTTTATGGTATTCGATTCTAGTTTCAAAGTTATCGAACTGATTCTCCTAAATGAAGAATATTGCTTTTGCTTGATTCTTTTCAGTTCTTAATTTAATTACTATAGTTAATCCTATCGTGAAGTTACAAATGATAACTCCTCATCTTATATAATCAAAGTCTATAAGATTAAGCACAGCATTGCAGTTGTACAACAATTATTAGAATCAAATCATTATATACTTTCGACGGATTAATAAATACTCAGCTCTCATATAAAATTAGAGATGATTTAATAATAATATAAAAATCTATAATCATCATCTTTAAAATACACATTAAATAAAATGAATTCAAATTAAATAATCAGTAATTATTTTGAAAGTTGAAAGGATTCCAACCGAAACAATCATAATATTTAGGGAGGACAATAAGTCGGCTTATAGCTTGCCATGTCAATTTTTTTAAAATACTTTTTTTAAATTAAAAATATAAAGTAATACTTTTTAATTGAGTTAAGACGAAACTCAAATCTACTTAAGACTAAACTCTGTAAAACAAAACGACGGAACTGATGTAAATTTAGGCTGACCCGTTAAAAACACTTGAATTGCCCGTGAGTTAGCCTATTCTCCTCTCTAATAATATTGTTAATCATGTGAGTTAATGTCATCTCATTTTAACTTAATAATTTTTTTTCTAACACTCTTAAAGAGAAAGACATTGACAGCATTTCGCGTGCCTACCCTTCCTAATCCTCCTAACCCTATAAAAAGACAACAACATAAACAGTAAAAACTGTTTTTCTTTTGACTTCCTATTTGATTACGACATTCAACGGCTTCCATATATCGTAGCATCATATGATTAAAAAACCGAAGTTCAAGAAATGTATCTCAACTAACCCACTAAGAAAATCACCTGCATCGAGAATTATAAGCGATTCTGTACCTTTCTTTAGTGACATTTATGGACGTATCCTCCATCTCGTAGCCAAGAATCATACAAATTTTCTTATTTACTGCTTGGATTTGTTGATGTCCAAAACTATGGTTTGTAAGTCATCATCATTCTAGAATATGAACATTGATTTAACGTTAATTGATTGATAAACCTTCCAAAGGCACGACTTCTGTAATATATTGATTGTAGATTTACCACTAAACCCCTTCAAAACCTTCCAAAACCTACATCTGAGTCCGTTGTCTAGGCTCCTTTTACTAAAAAAAACAACTCAAAATGAAACCTAATATTACGTCTAGAGGATGCACGAGTTGTTGCTGCCGTGCATCGAGTGCGGTCAAGCCGCTGAAGGATCCACCGGCAGGCCAGTACGATGCTCCCCCTTGTAAGATGCTAGATGGGGTTGCTACATGGATGGTCAACGGGGTTGCTGGTGTCTTCTTCACATCTCTACGGCGGTGTGCTTGCGTCTCCGTTGAAACTAAAGATGACACGGAAGACTCTTGCCTCTCGCCGTTGGTGTCCCATGGTGAACAAGCCAAAAGTGAAGAAGAAACTGGAATCGCCAAGAACGTTTGTGTTGGTAACAACACGTTCTAAACTAGCATTTAATTGGCTTCTTTCAATCTCATTGAAGCACAGAACATAAATCCATATGAAGAGATGGATTTAATCATGTAACCGAATGAAGATACATGTTTATTGATATTGAAAATAAAACTTTACATTTATTTTGATTCTCAATTTTCCCAACCTTGGATAAATATACTTCAAAATTTTCCATCATCAAAAATATTCCCTTTTAATCATATTTCAAATTTTAATTTTATTTAATTTTTAATTTGAATTTAACTTCTAATCTAATTTATTTTTAAAATATTGATTATAATAGGCTCTTATGATTTGAAAAATAAACGATTAAAAAAGAGAAAAACTAGACGAAAGAAATCTATCTTAACAATTATGATAAGTCAGGCATAGTTAAATTAATTTGTGAAAAGGAGTTCTAATATGTTCGTTTGTTAGGCCCCTGAGTATATGTAAATTTGAATCGAATTGTATCTAATGACCTGAAAATGAAACCATTAACATGGGTTCCATATAGTTTGTTCCTATCCAATATGCTAATTTGTGATCGCGAAATCTTCAATGAGGTAAAGAGTATGGACAAATTTAGGTCTCTGTTTTGTCGATTTCCAATATAACATATTGCAAGGATGTTAGTTGTAAAGCAATTGACTAAATGGACGGCAATTACAAAATTACATGTGATTATGTATAGATGTTGCTATCCCAGTTGAACAGGAACTTGCATCTTTCCAAGCATTTTCGAAGTTACAAAAAACAGAATTAATTATCCCAATGTAGGATAAGGAGACGCAGAGACAGACAAGAAGTTCTGAAAGTGATTCCATACCTGGTGCAACTGTTGACTTCCGAATTAGGTTTGGTATGGATTTGATAAGCAATTTGATGTATTGCCTAAATTATGTCTTAAGTCCTAATTTTCAATTGAATTGCCTACATATTTTAAGTATTGCTATTCCTATCATCGGCCGAATTGAAGAACTGCTTATGTTTGGCAGGACTTTTAACGTTAAACCCCAGAAGAAGGCACAATTATTGGTTTCTTCAACACAAAAGTGAGAAACGATACAAGAACCATGGATTCAGTAAATCCTAATAAGTTTATTTTTCACGATAACGGTTTTTCCAGGGCTGCTTCTTCCTGATCAAATGAAAATGACCCAGACCAAACTAGCTTCTGGTGTACCAACTCAGCAAGTTTGAGCTTGTCTTGAAGTCCCAGAGTGCTCCAGGCGACGATTTTCATTATGTGCCTTTCCACGTGCTAAGGATAGGTGTCAACAGTAGCGTGCAGGTGTCATTGCTTTAACTTGGGCTGTAAAATCAAAAGCAAAAGTAACCCTTGAAGATTCGTCACAAAAGTATATATTCTGGTCAACCAAAACTCGACATTGTATGATGTCTCTTTACGTTTTTCCTTTAGCCTATATGAATTGGCACGCATGTTTTTTAAACCATTTCTTATCAATTATTCAAAACCCGTGTCCCAAGAAATAGCCGAATATGGAAATTGGCAAGTACATAAGTCATAAAGATATAAACATGCAATAAGAAATTAAGAATAGTAGCTTTTTGTTCCCTTCGTTTCAGCCTCATGTTGATGAGACCCTCTTTTTATCTTTTGGTGTCTTTCACATGAAGTCTTAACTTGATCCTCCCAAGTGTCACCACCTAACAATGCAAGGAAAGACGAGAATCCAGCTCCCTGATTTTTGCAATAAAAGTTGTACTACATTTATATTTCTACAAGACTGATAGTAAAAATTTCACAAGTCTGATATAAAATTCTATTTCTCCTTTAAAGAAATCGAAACATAGAATATTCTCTTATTTATTGTTTTAATTCTAAATTTTTTAGAAAAAAATTATATGGCAAAGTATAATTCCTCCTTATTGTATTGTCTAATGTTATTTTGATGGTAAAAAACGAAAAAAACAAAACATCATCAATCAGATGAAAATACACTGATGGGTTAAGAAATGAAAACATTTATGAGCATATGTTCTTATGCTCATGATTTAATGTCGGTCTTCTGCTAGCCATTTGTTGTGCAATAACAAGTAAAAGTTTTAATTGACTTCCTTTTTTCTTACTTCAATGATGATTCAAGTGAGCTATTAGATTCCCTTTTCCTCAAACTTTGGCCTTAATTTGTTCTCCTGATGATAGGAAAATCGAACACCCTTGAAACTTTTGGATATATAATCAAACTAGAGAATACTTTTGATTCTTCTGCATATATATTTCTATGTGATTTGGCAGCAGCCTGTGGAAGTACCTTCTTTTTCAATAACTTTCGGCCGGACCACCCAGCATGACAAGTTTAATTTGGAGTGCCGCCATGTCGTTGAAAACATAATCAACAAGGGTACTAATCACAAGTTGGCACAATGTCACCGTAACTCAATCAATCTTCTAAACCCACCCCAATTGTCAACTCAGTCCAGCAATTTTCTAGCGACATTGCTAGAGACAATTTTGTAAATATCACTTGTGTATTTCTAAGTTGAATTGAATTTGTTAAATTAATTAGAAATTATTTTCTTTCTTAATTTATTTAGAACATGAAATTTATAAATTATTATTTACAATTTAGTATATATTAAAAAAAAAGGGTTATCAATTAGTCCTACCAACTTCCTCTAATCATACTCTATAATTTGACTCCATTAGTTATTATTAGCCATGACCCATGCCTCTTCAACTTAGCCAAGTCGTAGACAAAGCCACACAGGTGGCTCCACGTCAGCACTATTCCAAAATAATGGGTGTTCACACACTTACCCGGTTGGAATAAGACACGTGTTCTTTGTGGAGCCCAACTCTTTTGTTAACTAATAGGTGTTCACACACTTACCTGGTTGGAATAAGACACGTGTACGGTGTGGAGCCCAACTCTTTTGTTTCTTCATGAGTAAGCTAATTAAACCAATCTTTCAATGGGCCCATAATGCTGATGTCACCCGATGCCCTTTTTAAAAAGCTGTTGAACACTTGAACTCTAAAAAAGCCACTCAATGTCGCAAATTAGACCAAAATACCCTCTGGTGGGTCCAACCAATACCCTTCAAGTTTGGCCATAAATATGGGACTCCTACGCTGCATTTCTTCCCTTTCCTCCTCCTTCTTTCTTCTATTACTATTAAGCATTTCCGTAGTGATGGAGTCTAGCATTCCAGCCATATTCCCAACCGGCACGCTGCCGGAAAACCCATTTTCCTCCTTCGAGAACGGGTTCACACCATGGGAGTCTTGTGAACTCTTTCCAAGTCATCCTCAATCACCAAAACCAGTTTCTGATGAACCGAATCGATCGGACCAAAACCCTGCCAATTCAAACTCCTGTTCTGATGAACTGAACCGGACGGTTTCCGACATCGATGAGCGAAAGCGGAGGCGGATGATTTCGAACAGGGAGTCGGCGAGGCGTTCACGGATGAGAAAACAGACGCACTTAGAAAACCTAAGGAGCCAGGCGAGCCGGTTAAGGATCGAGAATCGGGACCTGACGAACCGGTTGCGATACGTATTGTACCACACCCACAGTGTACGGTCGGAAAACGACCAGCTGCGGTCCGAACAGGGTATGCTCCAACAGAGGCTGTCGAACGCGCGCCAAATTTTGATTTTCCGGCAACCGCAGCAGCAGCAGTACACGTCTGCATGGCCATGCAATAACCCTATAACGAACGAAACGCCTTTGTCCTTAGTCACTTCATAAACTACATTAATAAGTCATTAAAACAGGAACAAAGATCACCTTCTCTCTCACTCTCTAGCTCTCTCTCCCTTTCTCTCCAGGGAGTCTGTAAATTAATGGGAAACGGCTGCAAAATCAAGAGTAATATACACTTATGGTGGGGTTCCGGTGAGTCTAGCCAAAAGGTTTCTTTAGGAACTCAACGGTTCTTGTGAAACCTGCATCTTATATTTTATGTAAGACGCTTAGGCCCCCGAGTAGTGCTAAATCGGATTGTGTTGTTGTGCTACTGTTTTCATGTGAAAAGCACCATCTCTTGAGGTCTACTGACTGTAGTGATTGTGGTCCCAGTGTACATGTATATATAGTGGCACTTGCTATTGAATCACTAAAAGCTGAGATAAATTTCCAAGTTCCTTTTCCTTTTTGTTGGACTTAAACAAAACCCCTGAACAGCAGTTTGGACTTCTGGTTGAACCTGGAAGCACTCCAATGTCCTACCTTGAAAAATGCCAATGAATCATTGTCTGGAAAGCTATTATTGTCTTCCACTTATTTCGTTCGTACTATTTCATATTATATTCCACAGTTATCCACTTTCATTGAACTGTTATTGTATTTCTATGACCAAACTATTTCAAAATATGAAACGACAGGATATGCTACTGGATTAATCACTAAGAAGTAAGAACGACTTTGGATTACACAATAACTATCGTTAGGATTGAAAGATTACTGGCTCCTACCAGCACTTTCAGATGTCAAATTTTATTGAACTTGGATGATAAAGACCCATATGGCTTTTAACACTATATCATAGTTTATTAGCTAGTGATCCTCAAATACTGTATTTTTATTAAAAACAAAAAAATTGTGATCCAGGACGTAATCCAATCACCCAAAAAGAAAGGGTTTCCATTTGTCACACCCAATTGTGAGCTTCTTTTGTGCAAAACTACCAAACTAACGAGTAAACAATCATAATCAACTTTTGTAATTCTCAACATATAGCTTTTGTTTCGTGTCGTAGCTATAGTCTATTAGTATTCAATTCATAATGTGCAACTAAGTGAACATAACATCAGGATTAAGGTGCTCTGGATATTCCTTCTCATTTATATAGTACCCATCTAATTAAATTCCTATAATGTCTGATATCCCACTTACTACTTGTGAAAAGCTACAAATCATCATGATCAATCTATCTTTTTTTTTTTAATTAGAGCAGTAATTAACTATGATAATAGTGATCGCTGGTAAGTGCATGCTTAGCTTTTTGAGTGGTGGGGCAATGTTCAACACGTATTGGCTGATGTCAAGAATAAATAAGCACAAGTTGTTTGTGTAATATTGTAATTGTATAAGGTTGCGTAATGACCGCCTTTCGATACGAGCAGTTTGGTTTATAAGAGAAGAATTATTACTTACCTCGTTTATAACGTTGGTTTGGTCAAGTTGGGGTAGGTGTAGAGTAACACCACCGTCGAATCACACAAAAAGGTAATGTTTTAGGTTGTTTAGATGTCCGCTCCTTCTCTCTTCTTTACTTCATTAATTCATAAGTCAGGAAAGGACCAAAAAACTTGGTCTTTTGGAAGAACTATACATATATACACCTAGCAAATTTTGATTAGGACATTTACTGAATGGTAAGGTAAATATATTCTGATTAAATTTTGAACGTTACTTAACTTTTTAATTATTAAAGTCCAATGTTTTACATCAAAATGTTGTTACTTATCTGGAATGGATAACTTTGGGATCCCACCTTCTTGACCACTTTGGATCCCAATATAGAATGCGACTGATGCCCACCCTTCAACTTTGAATATCAATTAATCATGTGATTAATTAAATTAACCTGGGTCCCTCGTTCGTTAAAACTTGGATTATTCTCCTGCGTCCAATAGTCATGTCTCAGCTTTACTTATGCTTGCCACAACGAGCTTCTTTCTTCAAAACTGTCCTACAACTTTGTTAATCACAAAGATAGTTAATTAGTTACGAGTAGAAATTTGTTTCATCTTGAAGCTTTCTCCAAGCAACTGTCTTCTTTCTTTCATCCTCGTAGTTCACAATTACAAGTTGATTTACTGTGTCCTGATATCGGCAAATTGGAATAGACAAGACGTGGTCACTATAATTAACTTCTTCGTGATAACAAAAGTCAGGAATTAAGTTGGTCCAAGACAGAAATTAGCTTAGTCAGGAATTAAGTTGGTCCAAGACAGAAATTAGCTTTCTTAGCTTCACAAAATTTGTGGTTCTAACCATTGCCTTTGCTCTTGATGTGAGACTATATATGCCTGCGTATACAGGTTTCCAACAATGGCCAAGTCCCAAGTAAGCCCTTCTCTTTTTCTAGGAGGATGACTAGTAATAGGAATTCTTGACTTCTTATGATGTAATTGAGAAATCTGAAACAAACTATTCTAACTGTAAGGAGGTTTTATTAATTCTGCTAGTTTAATGTCATCATTTAGCAGTTTAATGAATTCCAACTTCAATTGTTTGAATTTAGTTTAGAACACAAGAACCCGTGATATCTGATCACAAGAGTTAATGATTTAATAGTTCATTAAACTTTATGCTCAAAGCTTAAAGAAAAGATACCCTCGACGGAGAAAAGAGTCATGTCTGTGAAAACTTTCTCGCACACTCCTGAGGTAAGAAGAACGAGTAGAAAATCAATGGTCAAATTTTCTAATTCTCAAGGCATCGAATGGATCTTCAACCATCACCCTCTAATAATTTGATATTCAATGATAAAAGACAAGCAAAGGTCTCACTTCAAAAGAAGCAAGTAGTTTCACATTTTTCTTATAGTCTACCATACAAATACTTACAAGAGTACTGTAGTGACTTTATTGAAGTCTAACTGGCAATATTTTTAAAACTAGACATCAATAAGACAAAAAGTTTAAGATTTAAATGGTTCAACTAGTATTAAATTATTATAAAGTCGGCAAAAGATTGAATAAAATTTAAAATTTTAAAATATGTTAAAAAATAATCCTTTCCTTTCGAAGAATTTAAAGTTTAATTAAAAAAATTATTAAATGAAATTCAATTTATTTATTTTAGTTTATAAAAATTTATCAACTAATAAAAATTGATTGATTAGTTAATTGATCGATTAACTTTTAACAACAAAATTTATTAAAATGAATCGAACTGAAAAGTTGAACGATTCAAAATTTATAAGGTTGATTTTTTAATCCCTGCTAAATAATGAAATGCACTTCCTTTTCAACTTTTCAATTCAAAAGGAAAAAAGCGATTTAGGGTGAAGAAGATTATAACTTGTGTCAAAGAAATAATTAATCATAAATCATTAAAAAAAAATTTATAAACATTACTTTAATTAAATTTATTAATAATTTTAAGTCATTGATTCTTTAAATCAATTATTTGATAATTTAACCAATGTATATATTTCATTTATACGTATTTAGGCTTTCTGTTGCTAGACCCAAAAAGAAATGGGCTGATTGGGCTTCTGAAAATCACAAATAGCCTTTCTAAACAACCACGGGCTTGAATACTTGTCAGACCAACCTATAACCGAGACTCTAGTGCACTAGATAATTGCTCCGACAGGATAACATAGACAAGACAAGACATGTTCGTCTGGTAAGGCCAAATGAGTTAAACGTGGGTCACGACACCTTTCAAGTCTTGTGCCCCCAACTTGCAGATTGTCGATGATTACAGTTAGCCTTTATGCCTTTCTCTGAACCAAATGCTTAATTGGTTATTTACAGGGTATTTCTCTTGCGTCCTAATTACAGGGTACTTCTTATCGAATAATGAATTGGAGCAACCAAATGTAAGAAACAAAGCATATGTTGAACATAAAGAAAAAGCTCATATCTTATACTAGACTAGGTTTTATCACCATCATCAAACACAAATTCGGATCCTTCTAAGTTTTACACGCTAGCTAGAACAATATATTCATATGAAAAGGTAAGTCCAGAATCAAAAGTCTGTATTAACAAATCATCTTCCACGAAGTCTGCCACTAGGAATAGGTGGGAGATTAGATAGTCTCACCATATTATTTTCTTGAACATCGCGCGAATTCTTGCATGAAAATGAAAGCTTGCCCTTCTTTGCTTTAGACACAACAGCTCTAGTTTTGTTTTCGCCGGTCAACTTACGGCTTTTCACGTTCTTGGTGCATTCCTTGTAAGCAGCAAAGAAAGGATCCTCCTGCCACCATTTAAACCCTTTCAACGACGAGCTTCTGCAAGGAGCTTGTGGTTTTGGACATGGAGGAAGTGGGATTCGCTTCTCTTCTTCTGACGAAATTTGAGGAAATGATTCAAACACACGACGAGAAGACGGTGACTTTGGTAGCCGTGGCGATGATATTACTCCAACGCCGTGTAAATCTACATCGACAGGGACAGGGTGGATCATCATGAGCTTGGAAACGCCAGGTGAATCCTCCCACGAGAAGGGTATGCTTCCTTGAGAGTTAACCTTTCTATGGCTCATAACTTGTAAGAACTGATGATCAATGTGTTGAGCTCTGTATATATACGAGCCAGGAACTACATATAGCGTTCTTAATTCTTATATAAAGGCCGTTATAAGGCTAGTTTCATGTACTACGCTCTCTAACCGCAAAGAAACCAAAAGGATAAGCAAGTGTAACGTGAAAGAGAAGCCAGAAATTAACTTCCTAAACCAGTTCAATGAGGTAGATGATGATGAAGAAGAGAGAAAAAGGAAGATTAGGTTATTGTGAGTGTACGATCTTTAATGCGATTGGTATAAAATTGGGTTATTGTGAGTGTACGGTCTTAAATGCGATTGGTATGACTACCACGGTACATGATTGTTACTTGCACAGTGCACTGGATATGATGTGATTAATTAAATGACAATTAAGGAGATGATGTGAGTATATTATATATCTTTTTCTATAAATTTAATAAGGAAATGATGTGAGTATATTATATATCTTTTTCTATAAATTTAAATTAATATCTTTGGACGGTCTAACTGTTCACACACTAGAATGACCATAACAATAAAAATTCTTCTTTTCTCCCCATCTTGGTCAGGCATTGAGTTCTGAATGGCCCTGAATTTAATTTTCAATTACTTAATACTCAAAAGGGACGTTTTGTGTATTAAAAATGACACGAAACTGATAAGCAATTGCGTTTTCTGAGCTTGAATGGTGAAGTTGATCTTATACTAAGAGCGTTTCTTTTGCTTATGGTGCAAAATGGGTCACGATCAGGACAAATTTTCCCAAGTCAAAGGCTCTCAAAGCAACTCAAATCTGTATTTTAAGAGGAATCGTACGAGAAGATAGGACCTTTGTATAACTTGTGGAAGCAGAATTCAGAAGTGGAGGCATGACTGGTATCGCTCAACCACCACAGCAAATTTCTTAATATTTTCTTCGATAGCTACATGAAAGCAATATTTTGGAGTCAAGTGTAAGGAAAATTAAAGAACATGATAGGGGAGGCGATGAAAGGAGTCAACAGAATGGACATCTAACATCATGAAGTTGGTCGCTTAAGCCTGTGGTCTTGCCAAAAAGAGGTGAACAACCTAAAAGCATGATGAGGTTTTCTCTCCCTTTCTGTGTTCTTCAAGAGATGGACCAAAAGCTACAGAAAGGCTCGTAATCGCTATAAATATGCTATAGATGGCGACCAACTTCACGTTTAGTTGCTTCCAAGATGCATATATTTGAGTGAAAATATTTGTATAAGCAAAACCTCAAATGAGACATTATTATTTTATTGATCACTTAAATTATTCAATTAAGATTTATTTAGTTAACTTGTTTGAATCAATTTGTGCAGTGATGCGTGTACTATAGTGTAAAAGGAATTATAGAAGCAAAAAACAATTAAAAAATTATATACTTATGATCTCTACTCTCTCATACCTTCTCTAAAATTTTTTTGTTGAAATTTTAATTAAGAACTATTATAAGAATATTCATTATGATATGAAAATCTTTTTTTTTGGTCTATAAAAGACAAGATATGTTTCACGTAGAACTTGATAAACAATCTTTTTTTCATTTGTTTGTAAAAACAAAACATAATAATTTTCAAATCCAATGATTTAAAAACTGAACCGACACGACTAATTTAACAGTGAAAACTTTGAACTGATCAATTTTTCAGTTCGTTTTAGTTTAATAATTTTTATTGTTAAAAACAACCAGTTTATTAATTAATCTACCAATTTTTATAAACTATCAGTTTTTATAAATCAAAATAAACCGTTTAATTTTTTAAATGGGTAACTTTTAACATATTTTACGACAGTCTAATATCAGTTGAACCTTTTAAACTTTAAACTTCTTATCTTATTGATTTAATTTTCGGTCCAATTTTTAAAACATTGTCCCCACTTGTGTTATAATCATATGCATTTGCATCTTCTAAAGACCGTCTTTCTTTTTTTTCAAGAAATGAAAGTTGGAGTTTGGATATTGGTGTAACCTACCCTCTCATTCAACAAGAAGGAAAAGATAATTAATTTAGTAAATTCAGTTGTTCTAATAACAAATTTTTAGAGAATATCTTTTCCACTAAGCTTAAATCTTGATAAAGTCATAACAATTTTTTATTTAAATTCTACCATTTAATAATTCTTCGGTTATAGCCATCAAAAGTTAGACTCATCTTGCTCCAAAAACAAGTTTTTAAAGAATATCTTATCCAGTAAGTTTAATATTGATGAAGTCATTACACTTGTTGATTGTGATGTTTATGACTAACCAACGACCATAGGTGAGGAAAGGCTTATTCAACAACAATCTAAAAAAATGCCGCTGATATGTAAAATCAACATAAAATTCTTTGTTCCTATAAGTCTATTCTAACTCTATTTTCGCCTCAAAATGTCTCCGTTTTATGTACATTTAGACATAAAACGATGTCATTTTGAGATAAAAATAAAGTTAAAATAGATTTATGAGAACAGAAGATTTGAATCCCGTAAAAATTATAGAAATTTAATAATACACAATCTTATTCTTAACTGATAAAAGACTATTTTTCAAATATAAAAAAGCAAATAGGAAAGTTCAGTGGTAAGTAGGTCTATAGAAAAACATATAAAATAAGACCATTCTTAAATTTCAAACCCTAAGATCACGAAATTTTATTGTTTAAGAAAATTCATTCTCTTAAAATTGGAGATGGTAATAAGTTGACTCATAGGCTCAATTTCATGCGTTTTTTATGGGCATGTCCATGGGTCAAGCTCAAGCCTACACCTATCCAATGGTAAATTATTCTAAACAAAAATTCAATTAAAAAAAGATATTATTTTACATTTTAATTTTTAAAAATAATTTTTAACCTGTCATCCCTACTTAAAATACCTAAACTAATGTTTAGTAACTCAAATCCATGCTTACAAACACGAGGTCTACTTGTTTCCTCCTGTTATTAGACGTTCTCCTATTGTCACTTAGTTTTAATATAATAATTTATTATTTTTCATAACATATAATCATGATTGTAATGATTGACTTGTCCAAGATTAATATTACAACATGTCAAGTCAGACTCTAATTCGTGCATTTCAATCTTTTTAAATTTGATTTTAATATTTAATTAATTCAAAATTTATTGGTCGATTTTATTTTAGACATCTTCATTAAAATATTAGAATAAAAAATTATGCTGGGTAAATTGTTTTTTTTTCATTTTGTAATTCATTAAAAATCAGAAGCATGCACATAAATCATTACTATGGATTTGATATTCAAGATTTTGTCTTCATGGCTAGTGAGAGCATAATCTTTACCCAATTACTACTAAAATAATCTTATTGACATGACGTAGTTTCATCACCACACTAGAGGACTACCATCGTTGTCCAGTTTTAGACTTTATCAGTTTTATTGAACGCATGTGCACGTTTTGTATAGATAGAGAAATAGTCGTCCTCTTCTCCACTGACATAGTTTTTTTTAAATGAAGAAAATATCAATAACCATTGCAAAACTATATCTATCATTACAACTTTGCCAGAAAGTGCTAAAAACTATACATCAATACAACATTTTAAAGAGAGAAATTTATAAATTAAGTAGCTACTTCAGTTTACAAAAGCCATCAGTTTTTTGCTTCCATAAATAAAGTTGCAAGTATTTTTGGCAATTAATACAGCTCTGATTCAGTTAATGGTATCTTCTGCTAATTGATCCTCGTTTGTGGCTTCCACTCTATATATTTTTCTGTGCCTTTCCTTACATAGAGAGTAAATAGTTGTGGTGAATGTCGTCTTATAGATCATTTCATTGTGCTACTGACTTTTTGCTTGACTAGTGATCCAATTAAGGACCTCAAACCAGTCATAGGTTGTACAATAATCTACTAGGTTGTGCATGATTTTGTTCCAAATGGTTATGGTTATGGTAGATCTGCATTGAAAAGAAAGTGCTTTCTATCCTCATCTGCATCTTGCATGGTTCACAAATCATATCAAAAACATCAAATCATTTACTTTTAGTTCTAAACCTGTTTTTGATAACCAACGGTCGTTACAAAAAAAATGGAGTTTAGCGACGGACATTACCGACAGAATGTGTAGGTTTTTTGTTGGTAAGCTAAGTTAGTGATAGAATTTATTGACGAAACAAGTCATCGGAATAGTCATAGGAAATAATTGGCAACGAAATACAGATTTTTTGTCACTAATTTACCGACTAATATTTTATGTTCCGTCGCTATATTTAGTGACAGTAAGTTTGTGTTGTTAATAAATTTAGCGATGAAATGTTTGTTTCGGTCGGTAAATTTAGCAACAGACAAGGCTTCTTCGTCAGTAAATTTACCAACAGATTTGGTATTACATTGGTAAATTCATAGCTAATTATATCGATGGAACTTAGTTATCTGTCGATAAATTCATTACATTTTACCGACGAATTTTGGTTTTTTGTCGGTAAATTTACCGATAATGTTTTTTTTTAATTTTTTCCTACATTTAATTTTATTTGATAATCTTATGATTGACGTATAATTTATACAGTTATCTATTGATAATATTTTGATTTTTTTCTACATTTAATTTGTTAAAACAAAAAGTTGATTGAGGGTATAAAGTAAAATTTTTCTTAATTGATAATAAACAATTATTTTGTACAATAATAAATATTTAATTCATACAAAATGACTACAACTACATCATTCATTTGGTGAATGCGAATGTTCTGAATGTTGCGAGAGGTGCTGCCCTTCCTCTTCAACTCATCTATTTCATCACAGAGCTGAGTTATGTACTATATCAACTGTTGCAACTAAGTTGCTAGTGCCTGTATTGTGCTCCGAAACTCATGGACTTCATTGGATGCGAACCATCTACTAGATTTTGTTGTTTTAGATGTAGATGATTGCGAATAACATGTGTTCGCAAATGGACCTTAACTAAATATCCTTCCACGACGATCCCTACCACCCATTGCATGAAGATAGGTTTGACTCTCATCAACATATTAAGATTGCAGAGATTGTCATTGAATGTTTTCTTGTATTTGGTCCTATCAGAAGGCAATATTTATGTTAATAAGTGATAATTATTAAGCATTAATATTAAAGCATAAAT
>JAOSBN010000179.1:3654493-3682265 GCA_027563595.1 Erythroxylum suave | reverse complement strand
AAAGAAGATAGAGGTTACCAAAAATGCAGCTGAATCTTCTTCTTCTTCTTCTCTTCTTTTTCTTTCTTTCTTTCTTCTCCTTTTTCTGTTTCAATTTTCTGTTTCTCTTCTTCTACTTCCTTCTATCAATAAATGACATATCGGGTGCCATAGTTCACTATCATTTGACTTTGATCGGACTTAGTCCTATTAAAGTGTTGCATCACCAATCATATATTTTTTCAAAATGTGGCCACATTGCACAAAATTTAGTTTATTAGCCTAAAAGTCATTTTCAAAGTTTTTCAAAAAAATAAAATTAAATAATTGATTTTGCCCAATTGGGAGAATGTTAAAATATATTTTATGGGTTACAATCAATTGTCGTTTTGGTTTTATAAAAGACAGGCTAATGATATGATCCCTATTGAGATGCGTATGGTCCACTATTATTATGATCCCTATTAGACTTAAGCACTTTATTCTGTCAGTGTGATTAATGGTGTAGGCCTACCCCTAAGGCCCTTGATGGGCAAGCCTAAGGTTACTATTTGTGGCTAGGTCCCTACTGCACTCCCTATATATACACATGTATAGAATATGTATAGTCTCTTTACAATTTGCCCCATTGAGAACTGTATTTTCAAAAGAGATCAGAGTTATGGTGGAAGCCCTAGCAGTCACAAAACGCTTGCACAGTGCTCTCACAATTCGACAATCATATCTTCAACAAGTAAGTATCTATGTTCCCTATCACATAATTAATTATTGATTTTTCACTTCTTACATTAATCACCTACAGTTGATTTCAATACTGTGGTATATGAAATTGTTTACACATGTGAACCAAGAAAGCAAATTCTTGTTTTGACTCCTAGTCTCGTGAAATTTTTCATTAATAAGTCTCACGAGAGCTGCATCACAGGTTTCCAACCTATATAGCGTCCTAAGAACTTAGTTATGCCTCAAATCATCCATAAGATCTCAAACTTATTCCACATACAGTAAATACTTAGACTATTAAAGAAGAATATAAAAATCCACCAATGATAATAAGAATATTCTAAACCATACCACAAAATCAAGACCTCTTTTGCATTAACACAAAACTCAATCACATCAAAATTGTATTATTAAAGCAATATATATGGTAGACATTAGTTGGATGACTTTCTTGGATGGACGGACAACTACAGATTACAAAGAAGAAGGATGAGCGACGCTCTTCAACATAATATAGGGCCTGCAAAAAAGAATATTTCGTATTTAATGTAATACGCTTGTTCAATAGTTTTGTTAAAATTTTAATATATTAAAGCAAGCAAATCAAAAAATAATATCATTTATTTTGAAATAGAAATATGTGGACTTTTAGTGGGAGTAAAGTTATGATAATTTTAATAAAAATATGAAAAATCAAGATATTTCAAACAATTTATTTAACATGTATTCTATTTCCAACCTGTATTTTTAATCTTATGGACGAGATGGGCATTTCATTAAATTCACGTCTTAGGTTTCCTGCCATACATATTTCAATCTTGCCACTCTAGTTGGTTTACTTTTCGGTTTTCATAAAAAGGAATAGTGAAGACGATTAATAGCATAAAGACTTTTTAGAAGAACCATTAAATTTTGATCTAATTATAGAGATTGGGAGTTTGATCTTCTTGTAAAGTATGAAGGAGCATGAAATGTTTATACGCATTTCTAAGTTTTAATACTGCTAGACTAAACCAATCCTGACTTGTTTGGTTTAAACTATTCGTAAAATCATACAGAATATTATAGAATATTCTAATTATAATTTTTAGTTTGATAATGACACAACTATCGTTAAGAGAATTTGACTTGAAACAATATACAAAGAAGGGTCAATTATTCAAAAATTAAAAAGTGTGTGAATTCTCTTTATTATTTATATATCAAAATTTTAAATATAATTAACAAAAAAGTATTATCAACTATAATAATCAAAATCAACCCTAATAACTTAAATACTCTTTAAACCTTTATAAAAACTAGTATTTCATCAACAATTAATCAATTATGAAATAACAAATTAAATTACACAATTGAATTTATCAAAAATAAATTTTAAATGATTTTTAAAAATCACTAAATATTTATTTAAAGTGTTTTTTTTCTTAGTTTAAGTAAGAGTACCCATTACAACTTAGGAGATAATTAGAGTTTTGAATAATTTTCCAATTTAATAATTCAACAACTCTTTTAAAATTTTATTCATGTGAAAAAACAAATGATTCTCATACATGGAAATTTAGAAGCATAAATTAAAGAGTTGAGCCTTAGAGGAGTGAAGAACAAAAAGTGAAAAAGCAAGATCAACCATCAAGGCTCTTTCTCTCCATGCTCATAAAGTGCGTCTTAATCATTGAATGCTGCTAATGGACAAATGGTATTCCCGCTCGGACGAGCTTGTCCACTTCTTTTATAACTACTCTATTACTATTCATTTATTTACTCATTCATTTTAGTAAATTATTTAAAAAAATAACAATTCAAAATCAGAAGTAAATTATTTAATTGATTGATCAAAAGTCCTCCTACAAATGCTAAATATTAAGTCTTTCATAAACTCTATATATATATATATGGCAAGAGGAAAGAGATGCGGTGTTAAAGAAACGATAAATTCTCTCTTATCTATTTCCATCTATCTTATCTATATCTCTTAACATCGTAGATATTCAGTAAGAGTCAGAATATTGCATAAACATCGTGGCATATTATAAAACACGAGACCATAGTCCAATAAGAATTGATAATTCCAGCATAATTAGAATATGACATGAGTAAGTAGACAGAATTTTATCATCACGAATACATTAAATTTCACTCACCAAGTTAAGTACGTTTTCTACTAATTAATAAATTCAACCAACTCATGCTCTCTAATTAATCTTGTTTGCGTATTTAATCTAGTTTATGAACATTACACATGATTCATAGGATATTTAGACATTTAAAATAAGGAGAAGACCATTAAATAGACCACTCAGAACTTTTGTCGAACACTTCAAAAACATGACAGATTCATCCCAAATAACAAAAGCGAATCATGTATTTTTCCTTCCTTAATGTTTTCTAGAACATTACAAAGACAAATACACCATAGACGATCCAAACAAACACAAAACACCCCAAAAACTTCTAGATTCGTGCAACGTTCAAACATAAATACCAACACGAGATATACAAAAAATCACAGGGACAAAGGGTGAATGACTTATCTCCGCTGAAGGACACAGTGATAATGGCTGGAGAAGACAGACGCACACAAATGCCGACAAGCAAAAGAGGAATCGATGACAAAGAAACAGAAGGGAGGAAAACGATATCGTTTTCATTTTATTAAAAATGTTGAAGCCGAAGGAAATAACGATGTTTACCTCTAAATTTTACTGACAAAATACTATCATGTCAGTAAACCCAAAAAAATTTTATTCCACCCCATTTTCTTTACCTATCGGAATTTTCTATCATCGTTATATTCTGTTGGAAAATTTTTGGAGATAATTTCCCTTCATATTTACTGACGAATATTTTTCTTATCGCAAAATGAAAAATTTTCCTAACAATGTTACCGACATAAAATTATTTTTTAGTCGGTAATTTGCTATAGTTGCATTTCGGTCAGTAATTTTTTATTGCTAATTACCAATTTTCTTATAGTGCATGTCATTATAGACCCTTTGGGATTAAGTAATTCCTTTCGTAACAACTCAAACTAGGAAACTTTATCTCCGTTGTCGAGGAATAGTTTATAGGATGAACGGTTAGAGAACACCGCTATTAAGGTCAACTATCCAAATAACATCATCCGCTCTTTACCATTGTATAATTTGAGGGAAGTATTGAAGAATGTAATTAAATCGTCTGAAACAATCAGACCATGTACCATTTTGAATTAGAGAGGAAGCTCATCCATTGAGAGGAATTCTATTAATCAACTAAGCAACTTCTCTTCTCTGCACCAAAGGACTTAAATCAATCCAATAATCAAATCAGATCCATAAGTTGTCTGTCCCCATTACCTAATATGTGTTTTAACCAAGGATAAACCTTGTGATTGAGAAATGTCTTTGGTGATAGCTCTCTGCCAAAAATTTCTCTGTTGGCATAGTTACATGGTCACTCTATAAAATAACTCACAAGTTATATGATATTGATAAATTATTAGAATCAAAATAATGTTTTTCAATTTTCAATAACCCCGAAGAAAGACACAGCTTTTGGGAAATCCTGAAACCCTAAGCCGCCCGCAACATAGTGGCGGGGGTTGCATTTCTCAATCTGTTCTTCCACTTCCAATGATTTTGCATAGTCCCGATTTGATTTTGAAATCCAATGGCAGTTCTCTTGTTTTTGTTATGATTGAATCATGTGGGCAGTGATGACTGATTATCATTTCTCGAAACTGATTTCTTGTTTTGCTCTTTTTTCTGGACATACAAAACACAGATTTAGATGACTGCGTTTGTGCGTGTCTGAGCCTTCATTCGTTTTTCGTATTTGTCTTTAATGGAAAATTGATTTTATTTCTTTAATTTTATTTTGAGGGTGCGATAATAATAATGAAAATTCCTCGTACTGAATGCTCCATAAGGCATGACAGACTCATCTCTTACACCCACAGAATCTGAGCTCTCTTCCCCCAACTTGCAGATGATAACAATTAGCCTTTATGCCTTTCTCTGAACCATATGCTTAATTGGTTATTTACAGGGTATTTCCCATGCATCCTAATTACAGGGTACTTCTTATCAAATAATGAATCGGAGCAACCAAATGTAAGAAACAAAACATATGTTGAACATAAAGGAAAAGCTTATATCTTATACTAGACTAGGCTTTATCACCATCATCAAACAAAAATTCTGATCCTTTTAAGTTTTACACGCTAGCTAGAACAATATATTCATATGAAAAGATAAGTCCAGAATCAAAGTCTGCAGTAACAATTCATTTTCCACGAAGTCTGTCACTAGGAATAGGTGGGAGATTAGATACTCTCACCATATTAATTTCTTGAACATTGCAAGAATTCTTGCATGAAAATGAAAGCTTGCCCGTCTTTGCTTTAGACACAACAGCTCTAGTTTTGTTTTCGCCAGTCAGCTTACGGCTTTTCACGTTCTTGGTGCATTCCTTGTAAGCAGCAAGGAAAGGATCCTCCTGCCACCATTTAAACCCTTTCAACGACGAGCTTCTGCAACGAGTTTGTGGTTTTGGACATAGGAGGAAGTGGGATTCGCTTCTCTTCTTCTGACGAAACTTGAGGAAATGATTCAAACACACGACGAGAAGACGGTGACTTTGGTCGCCGTGGCGATGATATTATTCCAACGCCGTGTAAATCTACATCAACAGGGACAGGGTGGATCATCGTGAGCTTGGAAACGCCAGGTGAATCCTCCCACGAGAAGGGTATGCTTCCTTGAGAGTTAACCTTTAGCTCTGTCTATCTACGAGCCAGGTACCCCATATGTTGTTCCTATCTAAAGGCTGTTATAAGGCTAGTTTCGTGCACTCTACGTTCTCTAACCGCAAAGAAACCAAAATGATAAGCAAGTATAACGTGAAATAGAAGCCAGAAATTAACTTCCTAAACCAGTTCAATGAGGTGGATGATGATGAAGAAGAGAGAAAAAGGAAGATTAGGTTATTGTGAGTGTACGGTCATTAATGCGATGAGTATGACTACGACGGTACATGATTGTTACGTGCACAGTGCACTGGATATGATGTGATTAATTAAATGACAATTAAGGAGATGATGTGAGTATATTATATATCTTTTTCTATAAATTTAAATTAACATCTTTGGTCGGTCTAACTGTTCACACACTAGAATGACCATAACAATGAAAATTCCTTCTTTTCTCCCCATTTATGTCGGGCATTGAGTTATGAATGGCCCTGGATTTAATTTTCAATTACTTAATACTCAAAAGGGACGTTTTGTGTATTAAAAATGACACGAAACTGATAAGCAAATGCGTTTTTTGAGTTTGAATGGTGAACTTGATCTCATACTAAGAGCGTTTCTTCTACTTATATATGGTGCAAAATTGATCACGATCAATACAAATTTTCCCAAGCCAAAGGTGTTAGTTTATACCCTACAACCAATTTGTAGTTTAGTGATAAATTATTTAAAGGCATTCTTTATCTTGTACATGTTTAGATGCATATGATAAAGTCCATGAGATAATTGTAAATTGCAAATGAAATTATAATGAGATTATAATTATGAGATTCGTATTGCATTTATATATTATTCATAAATGTTCCTAATCATTATTCTATTAGGCTAAAGTATAGAGATACTTAAATAAATGGGTGGATGCTTGTTAGAGAACAAGTTCACTGAACAGACTCGATATAAAAATCCATTTGAAACATTACTTCTATATTTATAGAATTCTCATTGTGATGATTGTATAAGCGATTCTTTGACTTGAGGTCATCAAATTTATCTTCTATGGAGATTGTTATGTTTTGATACTATTTATGATCTATTCAATCATGAGTCGTTTAATCGGTAGTTATTGGATATAGCATGAATTATATGGAGTTAATTGAGTGATCAAGATACGATTCATCACCTTAAAGTAATTAGGGAGAATGTTTCATTGTTCTCGATTAGTATTGATTCATGAAATCCTTGGCCAAGGTGAAATGATGCTTTGTAAATAGTTTACAAATATCATTAATTGAATTGATAGCTAATGGCGAAGAACTAATATGATTATACTCAAAATAGATTAGACATTAATTTCATGCTCTATGTCTAATAGGAACATTGTATGATGAAAGGATTGAAATATACAAAAAATTATGCACAAAAAGGTTAGTCAAAACTACTTTGACATTCCTAAATATTTGGGTGGTTATAATGCGTTATTAGACGTCAATCTTGATCTATGATTATAAATTGTTTAATAGGAGAATTAATGATAAATTAAAAGGAGTTTTAATCTATCTAATTTTGATTATGAATTAGAATTAAATTTTATAATCATTGCCAACATATTTAGGAACCTAATGGGTGTTACATATAGAATAGGTTGAAGAGAGCAAAGTTAATTTAATCAAGTTGGACTTAATTGTAAAGTTTAAGAAACTTTATAATTAAATATGAGATATTTAATAAATAAGGTTCAATATGAGATATTGATTCTTATATGGACATAATTGGTATTTAATTAGAATTATTTGTAATTTCAATTAAATTACTAAAACTTCCAAAACTTATTATAAATAGGCTTAAGTTCTATGGAGCTAACACTTCTTGCTTAAACCTCTATATAAGAATTGTAGAGATTTCTCAACTCATTATGTGGATACCGTTAGAGGCTAAACATTTGCGGTGGTTAAAACGAATCAGTTTTAGGAATGATTCGAGGGATATGACAAGATAAAGATCAAGCTTTGGAATAAGGTATGAACTAAGTTTCTGCTTTATTACAATTTGTGTTAATCATTTTATAGAATTAAATCGATCTTGGTTTTTAGGAAATCAAAGGTTGAGGAAAACTTTCGTAATTATTCCGCTACGGTTGAGATCAGATTCCGACCCGGTTTCCCAACAATGGTATCAGAGCAAGAATTTTATTTATATAATTTGATTAAATTGTTTTCTTGTTATTGATTATAATTCTAGAATTGAATTGCAAAAGGTTTGCAACCAAAATCTGAAAAGTGATTAAGATTAATTCAGTATCAACCCTAAACCACAAAATAAGATATCCAGATTGAGAATTCTAGAAAGACTCGATGGCTTTTGGGTTTATTTGTTATGATATTGTTGCATGATATGCTCTAAAATTGAGTCCTCATTATCAAACCCTTGGAAGTTCAGATTAAACACTCAAAACCTAGAACTCAAATTTTGCGATTTGTTGGAGAAGGCTCGATGGTAGAGTTTTATGCGTTGGTGTTGGTCGAGAATGATCTGGATTTGAGAAACTCATATACATCTGGGAAATTATTTTCTCTCTGCATCTGCCCATACTTGTGTCCATGTGTATGTGTCTATTGATTCTGGAATATTTTGCGCTTGTTTTGCATCTTTTATTATTTTATGAATCTGGAAACTATTTTTTGAACCAAGAAAATTAGATATCTAGAGGTCCCGAATCTTGAAATCAATTGTGGCTACTGGAAATCTTAGATTGTGTTTTCTTTTTCTAGTTGTGTGATTGTTATTGCTTGGCCGTCGGAATAAGATCCATGAGATGGGTGTGGTGGTGAAAGGAGAAGGCTGGCTGGGCGAAGGCGACATTCGTTCATGGATGGAGCGTATTTCGCAATATGGTGACTGTGAAATTTCTAGATTTGTGATTCGTGTCGGTTTTGTCGCTACATGAAAGTCTTCATTTTCTGGGCATTGTATGTGTATTGGTTGTATTGTGGTTGGACTTTTTGAAAAAATTACCAGTGGTAGTCTGGAGGATGGAACGTCCATCTACAGAAACGAAGCGATACTGCTTAGTGTCACTCGCGCCCATCAATTCTCCAGTGACGCCATGGTTGGCGTCACTTGAGTCGATGGCTGGCGGTGGCGCTAGTAGGGAAAACCGTCTCCTCGCTGTGACTATCGGTTGTTTCGCACGTCCGACAGTGACAGGGAGGCAACAAGGAGTTGACAGTGAGGAGAAGGTGAGAAGTTGATGGACAGGTAATTTGAGAACTGTTGGTTGGAGAATTTATGGTTATGGATGAAGAACAAGCAATATTGGAAGTGTGGGAGCAGCGGTCTATAGGTTTCTAGAGACGTGGGAAGCATGGGCGGTGGTCTCCGCATTTCTGGAGAAGACAATGAGCATGTGTAAGTCACGCACCCACCGTCTTCTAAGAGCTCTCCACAAAGACGTTATTGGCGCATGAAGTCACCTTGTTTTAATTTTTTTCTTTATGTTTGAAAATTGTTTTCAAAGGTTCCATTTTATTAGGATTGTTTTATAATTTAGTTCAATTTTTCAGGTGCTGAATTATTAAATAAATTATCCATTCAATTCCAAAGTTAAGATAATTATTTTTCTTAATTTGATTAAGATTGATAATTATATTGATTCCTAATTATTTTAGAAAATTGGTTTCTAAAATTAGAATTCATTATTTTCAATTAGATTGAAATTAATTAATTAGAAAATCAGTTTCTTAAATAAGGATTAATTAGTTTTCAATTAGATTGAAATTAATTAATTAGACTATTATTTCGAACAAAATAGTGGGAGTAATCAAATACATGATTAAAGTCCTAATCTAATTTGGTAGTCATGACATATAATTAATTACTTGCATTCTTACGTTTATTTTGTTCTAAGTGAATTTCAAAAGTTAGATAGAAAGCTATATGTTGATTATGTTATTATGCTATAATCCTTGTTGAGGATTTAGTGACAAAGTTTTAGAGATATGTCAAAATCATATAGATGACAAAATGTATTGACATTTTGAGTTGACTAATGTCTCGTAAACTTTGATGACAATATGTAAAATGTATGTTAACACTATAATAGCAAAATGCAAATGGTTACAGGGAGTAGAGCTAAAAGGTATAATACCTTGTTGGAATTGTTCCACTTAATTTAGCCTACTAAAAGCATAACTGTGGGCTACAATTAAAGGCTTTGCTATAGTATGATAATAGTTTTCATAAGAAGAAAATGATTGCAAGACTTTTCTTGCCTATATATAATATGATAAAGATCATATGTATTTCTAATTCATGCATATGAGTATTTGACACTGAATTTTGATTCAATATTATTGTAGTTTTTAATGCATGTTTAGAAATAGATTGTTAAGTAAAATTAGTTGATCCAATTTTATACAAAGAGTTGTATGTGTTGGATCAACATCAGTGGCAAGAACCAAAAGTTGGATAATCGAGATTATCCTTTTATGCCACACTGGTTAAATCATCATAACAAGAAACTTAAAGTTACATACTAGGATATATGTATCCTTTTGATTATGAATTGTATAGAAATTGTGAAACTTGTAAAGTATAAGAATAACCAAATCAACCTTTAATGAAAGGATGGTGATGGTATTGAATTGTTAAATCTTATATATGTGATGTGTATGGTGGAGTAACAATTTATAAAAGGATTATACTTATATTTCATTATATTACTAATGACTTTATATGATATAATCATATGTATTAAATGAAATGTTGATTTAAAATTTTGAAAATGTTCAAATTGTTTGACTCAAAGTAGAAATTAAGCAATGAGAATGTTGAAGCACATCAATGAGATCCTTATGGCAAGTTTTACATTTTCGGTTATCTATAGGGAATGAGATTCTCTAGTAAATACCTTTATAACTAAATTCATAAAAGTATGGATTTTTGTAAGGAGTAAAATAAATATGAGATATTGTAAGATGCAATATTATTTCTTCTATAGCGATGCCTAGTACAATAACTTACCTTCAATAGTTCCAGTTGAATCAATTAGCAAGATTTCATATTAGATATGAAACGCTAGGTCTTTGAAAGAGTCAAAGTCAATGATTTAAGAATCTGATGCTTGGTTGAAGCATAAATTATCCATTAAGTTTAGAACTAAATTAGATAATAAAAGGTTATGAGATATCCAAAAAATTGGATATAATCTTACAGATTCATTGAACAAATTGTTTGATTCAATGTATACTTATAGAAGAATGGTTCTTAAGATATGTAGTGGGAGTAGGAAGGAATTTGAAAAGTTCAAATCTCATAAAATTACATCTAATTGGAACTAATTCCTTTAATGATACATTTGATGTATAGTTGAAAGGCTATGAGAGATTGAAAGATTCACTTTCATGATGAATTCAGAGATTTTGTTTTGGAGATGATTGTGAATTTATCATATCTACAAGAATGTTAGTAGGAGTATAGTTGTCCTCTTTAGTAGGAGTATATGGAGACATATCGCTTACAGAGAACAACAGTTCTAACTTGCAATTATTGAACACATAATTGTCCAAGAACAATTATTGTTGGATATAAAAAGGTAACAACTTAATTATGGGAATTAGATCTATAGAGATAGATTGGACATTGTTAACTTATTCTAAATCCAATTATATAGATAATGTGCTAAAGATATTTAGTATTTAAGATATCATATACTTATAAAGTATTAAAGATGACCATTACTTTATGTGAGAGTTAATACTTGAGTTCGAGATGATAAGGATATAACTTTAGAAGTAAATCCTAATTAACGTTACTTAGAAAAATATCATATAGGATTGGAAAGGCTCCAATATAGCAATGGTTGTTAATTGAGTCATAATACATTTTTCATTTAGTGGAAATGATTATTTGGATCAACAAGTTCTTTAATGAACTTGATAGAGTTTCTTTGCATTGTTTAAGCAGTAATGTACAGTAGAACATTAAAGTCGTTGGGCATGCATAAGAAGCTAATGTCTTATCAAAGATCCAAGAATGTGTTTAGGAAAATTTTGTTATTATGGTGATAATTAAGATGGGAGTTGTAAGATTTAATCAAGTGCTCTCACTATAGAAAATCTTATAGAATTCTCTCATTAATCCACTGTCACAGTAGTAGAACAATCGTCATATGGTGATATGATATGAGATACTTAAACGATTGACTTAATGTAAGTAAGAGATTATTGGTTTATACCCTACAACCAATCGCTTTGGTTGTAGTTTAGTGACAAGTTATTTAAAGGTATTCTTTATCTTGTACATGTTTAGATGTATATGATAAAGTCCACGAGATAATTGTACACTGCAAATGAAATTATAATGAGATTATAAATATGAGATTCATATTGCATTTATGTATTATTCCTAAATGTTCCTAGTCATTGTTCTATTAAGATTGGACATTAATAAAATGTAAAAAGACTAGCACATGTTTTTGTTTTTCCTTATGAAGGAAGTAATTGATCTCGTAGGCTAAGGTATAGAGATACTTAAACAAACGTGTAGGTGCTTGTTAGAGAACAAGTTCACTAAACAAACCCGATATGAGAAATCCATTTGGAATATTACTTGTATGTCTATGGAATTCTCATTGTGATGATTGTATAAGTGATCCTTTGATTTGAGGTCATCAAAGTTATCTTCTATAGGGTTTGCTATGTTTTGATACTACTTATGATCTATTTAATCATGTGTCGTTTAATCAGTAGTCATTGGATGTAGCATAAACTAGGAAAGGATTATGGTGGATACCTAGGCACCCAGAGACGAGGAAGGGCGTAGTAAGCGACAAAATGCCAAAAGCCCCTGTTCGAAATCCTGGGGAAGACGATTCCATTTGGATTGAAAAATTCTAACTAAATTTGAATAATTCTAACTATTAGTAATAATTATAAATACTAAATATTAGAATAATTCCCCCTTTTTCTTTTCGTCCCCATATCGCCATCAGAATAGGATTCATCACCCTAAAGTAATTAGTGAGAATGTTTCGTTGTTTTCGATTAGTATTGATTCATAAAATCCTTGGCCAAGGTGAAATGATGCTTTGTAAATAGTTTACAAATGTCATTAATTGAATCAATAATTAATGGTGAAGAACTAATATGATTAGACTCAAAATAAAGTAGACATTAGTTTCATGCTCTATGTCTAATCGGAACATTATGTGATGAAAGGATTAAATTATTCGAAAAAATTATGCACGAAAAGGTTAGTCAAAATCACTTTGACATTCCTAAATATTTGGGTGGTTATAAAGCGTTGCTAGATGCCAATCTTGATCTATGATTATAAATTGTTTGATTGAATAATTAAAGATAAATTAAAAAGAGTTTTAATTTATCTAATTCTGATTATGAATTAGAATTAGATTTTATAATCATTGTTAACATATTTAAGAACCTAATGGGTCTCATATATAGAATGGGTTGAAAAGAACATAGTTAATTTAATCAAGTTGGACTTGATTAGAAAGTTGAGAAACTTTATAGTTAAATATGAGATATTTAATAAATAAGGTTCAATATGAGATATTGAATCTTATATGGGCATAATTGGTATTTAATTAGAATTAATTGTAATTCTAATTAAGGTTTAATTGAAATTTAGAATTTAATTTCAATTAAATTACTAAAACGTCCAAAGCTTATTATAAATAGGCTTAAGCTTTATAGAGCTAGCACTTCTTAATTAACCCTCACTATAAGAGTTATAAAGTTCTCTTAATTCGTTCTATGGATATCGTTAGAGGTCGGACATTTACTGTGGTTGAAATAAATCAGTTTTAGGAACAGTTCGAGGGATACGACAAGATAAAGATCAATCAAGCTTCGAAATAAGGTAAAAATTATGATTCTACTTTATTACAATATGTGTTAATCATTTTATAGAATTAAAGCGATCTTGGGTTTCAGGAAATCAAAGGTTGCGAAAAAAGTTTCGTAATTATTCCATTGCGGTCAGGATTGGATTCCAACCCAGTTCCCAACAGAAGGTTCTCAAAGTAACTCAAATTTGTATTTTGAGAGGAATCGTACAAAGGGATCGGATCTTTGTAAAACTTATGGAAGCAGAATTCAGAAGTGGAGGCACGACTGGGCTATGTACTTCATCAACTGTTGCAACTGAGTTGTCAGTGCTTATATTATGCTCCAAAACTCATGGACGTCATTGGATGCAGACCGCCTACTAGATGTTGTTTTTTTGGATGTAGAGGATTGCAAATAACATGTGTTCGCAAATAGACCTAAGTCGAATATCCTTCCACGACGATCCCTACCACCCACTGCATGAAGATGGATTTGACTCTCATCAACATCTTCAGACTACTGAGATTTTCATTGAATGTTTTCTTATATTTGCTTATATCAGAAGGCAATTTTTATATTAATAAGTGATAATTATTAAGTATTAATATTAAAGCATAAATTTCACATACATTCAGTTCTCTACATCGGGTGTTGACGAAAGTCACACTGTCATGCTTCTTAGTTTGAGTGCGCAAGAAGAGTTGATGGGGTGTAGGCATCCTGCCTATAGACTTTTCCTGCGTCAGAATAAAATATTATAAGTGAACTACAATTTACAAAAATTTTAGCAGAATTTTCTCTATTTTTATAATATTTACCCCCTGTTGAACAAAGAAAATAACTCAATAGTACAGTCATATATGGCACCAGACATTTATAACATTATCATTCTCCATAATACATATATTTTCATTCCAAAATTCACACATCAAATTAAATTGAAATACATCAAAGTAAAAAATCAAAATATAAGTGTAAAGTGTAGATACTTACAAGTCTCTCTGCATGCTCATAGTAGGTAATAGATCCTCCAGTGTATATGGCAAGACTCTTTCCCCCCAGTCCTCCATGTCAGTTGGTAGAATTACACTCTAAAATGGACATTACCTCGGGTGATGTCCAACACTGTTGTCAAAAACTCCATATTTCTTTAGAAATATAAGGAGGTCATACATTAGTCTTGTGTATCACACCAATAAAGCCTTTATAATGTGTATGAGTTTGTCTCTCTCATACTTTATAAATAACCACGTCAAATTCAGAATCCCAAAAAAATCTTTTTGAAAAAAAGAAAAACATACAATAAATACTTATAACTTACAATATTTATCTAATTAAAAATGTGAAAAAAATATACTTTTTGTACCTCAAACTCCTGATAATAAAAATCCTTTGTCGCCTAAGAGATATTCTTCCATATCTAATCCTCAAGATCAATCATCTCCTTGAATTTAGATGTCATATTTTTTAGCACGGTTCAGACGAAATTAACCTAACATAAAAATAATTTTATATCATTTTTAAATTTAAACATATAACTTAATTATAAACATATGGTGTTACATGTATTTCACTTACAAATTGTTGACAATTGTGATCTTCCATTAACTCCCTCAACTCCAGGCTAGAGATTGTCTCCTTCATCCGCATCGTTTACCTATGATATCTCTGTCAATATAGGGGTGGTGGATGATGTAGCAGCAGGTACGGAAGGTGATGTCTCATCTGCAAGTGTAGTAGCTAAAGGTATAACATCTAATTTGATTGCAGGTGCAGAATGTGATGCTTCACCTGGAAAGTAACTGGCTTCAAGTCGTGGTCTGAACCTTAGTCGCATCATATCTTGTCTTCTCTTTGGTGGCATATTTTAACCTAAAATTCATATTTTATTGAATATTCCAAAAATATAACAATTTCAACCTAATATATAACAATATATTGTTTATTCAATAATTGATTTATTGAATATGATATTCTATTACAAACACAAATTATTTGCTATCAGCACTTAAATCAAATCATCACCATCTTCTTTTTATGAAGAATTAGAATTAAACTCAGGCTCCTTTTCAGCTCTCTCGCCCTCCTCATCCTCTCCAGATGAAATTTCAACATGTTTATTATTTGGATCATTCAAAGGTTCATTCTCGTCATATGTAACAAATGCATTTCTTTCATAAACATCATCGTGAAACACTTCACTCTCAATTCACTTTCATTCCATGTGATTCAAAAATGCCTCTAGCTTTAACTTCGCAAACAGCCAATCAATCTGACTTATCTTGTCGTAAGCTGAGAAAAGGGACATAATTCACCTGGATCGCTTGCATTGCTAACATAAAAGGTTCAAATTGTCTAAATCTTCCTTGTTGGTTGATTTCTACTATATTGTATTGGCTATGTACTTTTGTACTAACATTAGGAGTTAGATCAAACCATTCATACTTAAATATCACACTCTGCTTTATTGGCAATGCAGGGTGTTCAATTTTGAAAAAAAGAAAAACATATGATAAATACTTATAACTTACAATATTTATCTAATTAAAAATGCAAAAAAATTATGCTTTTTGTACCTCAAACTCCTGATAATAAAAATCCTTTGTCGCCTGAGAGATATTCTTCCATATATAATCCTCAAGATCAATCATCTCCTTGAATTTAGATGTCATATTTTTTAGCACGGTTCAGACAAAATTAACCTAATATAAAAACAAATTTATACCAGTTTTAAATTTAAACATATAACTTAATTATAAACATATGGTATTACATGTATTTCACTTACAAATTGTTGACAATTGTGATGTAAGTTCTTCCATCAACCCCCTCAACTCTAGGCTGGAGATTGCCTCCTTCATCTGCATCGTTTACGTAACATCCAGTTTCCAAAACATGATTAGGGTTAGAATCCCAGATCAAACATTGCATATACATGCATAACATTAGCATTCATACATGAATTGTATTTTGTATACATTTTAAAGATAGTATGTGCACTCAATTGACTAAGTCTAGGGTATGAAAGATTTTAAATAATTATGTTGTGATTGCATGATTGTGTGTTGTTTATGCCTAGAATTTTGTTTTGGATGGATTAAAATTAGTGAATTGGGAATTTATCGTTACAATTGGGTGATTAATGAAGTGTTATATGCATCTAGTTTACGAAAAATGTTCAATGGCAAGACAAATTGTTACATGGAAATTTAGGTTGGTTATGCCTATGAAATGGTGACACGTGGCATTGGAAATGAGTGACAAATAGCTAGCTAATTGGGTGAAAAATGGATAGAATAAATATTTGACAAATGGTGGTATAGTTGAGTGAAAAATGGACAAAACATTAAGTGACAATTGATAGTTGAAGGATGAGACATATGGTTTGGATCTTAGAATGACAAGTGCCATGCCAAGTGTCCATATTCTCACCATACACCTACACCCACGAATTTCCCATACTTGAAAGACTATTTTGCTTTTGTTCTTGTTGCATTTACCCTCTCTATCTTCCTCACCACTAACTCACACACACAGAACCCTAGCACCTTGAGTTTTACCCAAAATCCTACACCTTGCCACTCCAAAATCTAGTTGTCTTTATCTTGTTCTTGGAATATAGCTTGTCCTTACTTACTTAGAGAGATAGTTAGCTTGAAGATTGAGGAGGTTTTGAGCTAAAAAAAAGTAACATGTTTTTCTTTATAGTTTGCTTTGATAGGAAAATTTTGGTGATTGTTTAAGGATGGATTTGTTGTGATAATGGTGTTTAAGGTGTGCTATAATATGTTAGCTGTGGAGTTTCTACTGAACAGGCATCAGTATTTTAGCCATATCTTGATCTCTAAATAACCAAATGGGACGATTTTTGATAAACTGATAACTAAACAAGAAAGAATGGTATAGAATTTTCGGATATATTGTATTCACTTTAGAGTACCAGTATATATACAATTAAGGAAAGAATCAATCTAAAATTAATGGCTGATTACACAAACCCGTAAATTAGCAACTAAAGAATCGCTCCTTGCGTTCAATATGATCTGGTGCATTGAATGTGCGTTGAATGTGAGAATTTCATTAATTTTTAATTTAGATTAAACTAGAGACATATAGTTACAATTTTTTTGAAGGAATTGAATTTAAATTTTGTCTCTAAGGGTTACGAAATTTAGCTTGTATTTAAGTTCTGGAATAGGCTACAGCACTACCCTTGGCTGAAATCGTGTCTTGTTTTTATCGAATAAACTATATTGATTTGTGCCGAATCAAACAAAGGTTTCTTCATAAAAGCTTTAGATTATTCTCTTATATTTCTATTAGTATAAAGTTTGTAATTTTTGGATATCGAAATTGATAGATATGAGTTTTACAAGTTGGAGTGCACTAATTCTTCAATCATGCACTGGCTAGAATTTTAAACATGCATAGTCTGTGGTTTTTTGGACATAACTCATGGAAAAATGAACCAAACTGAATAATTTTTATTTCATATGAAACTTAAGACATATAGGAACATTTTTTTAGAAGAATGTGTTGCCTAAATACTTCATATTCTAGGTCATAATTGTTATACAAAACTGACCTGAAAATAGAGTTGGAAAAACTGGAAAATGGGAATGCCTAATAAAGGCATAAAGTTTCTGCCAACAAATCCCATGTCCGTGAGAAATTGTCCACGACCGTGGGAATTGGTTAAACATCAAATATGCTTCTTTTAGGTATGGTTTGGAATAACAACTGGTTAGGTACTTTTCTATGATGCTTTAGGACTTGAATGAAGCTTGAATTAAACCTAGAATGATGCTTGAACAATTAAATAAATGAGTGATATGTTTAAGATGATGATTGAGGATATAAATTTAAGAATGAATTATTATACTTTAGCTGTTCACATCTGGAAAATTGGTGATGATATAAGAATGAAAGGGGTCCTATGATGGCTAAAATGATTCAAGAAGATTAATGTTGTGTATTAAGTAAAGATGATTGATAAAATAGATGTTGGTGATCTTTAATGCTTGAATAACTTTAGTGAATGATAGAATGATGAATTTAGAATAATCTTGTTCAATTGAGGTGTAAACCTAAGTTCAATTTAGACATATTTGAGTTGTGAAATATGAATGATCTTGAGATGTGAATTTAGGAAATATATCCAGAATTGTCATTGAACATACATCATGCATAGCACGTACATGTGTGCATAAGTGAGTACTTTTGTGATTGGTGCAATGAAGTAATGTGTAAATGTGTGATTGCCTGTTATAGGGGAGCAAATAGATCGAGCATATCCAGACATTGTCGGGACGTCTAGGCAATAAGCTATATTTGGAGTAAACCGTGAGTTAACCTAGTTATGTAAACTCAAATATTTATGCTTCTGTTGGAATTATATGTATAGTGGGTAACCTAGATGTGAGATTTTGATTGGCAATGTGTTCTGTTCAAATTGTGTTTATTAAACTTAATTCCTCTATATTGAATTGAAATTCATATAATTGTGATATTACTGATTCCGGACAATTGATTGTCCGAGAAGTCCATTATTTAGGACTGTATTGGAAGTGCTCATTGTATATGAATTTGACTAACTAAGTATTATTTGATATTATTATTGAGTGTCGGACCAAGGTCTGATAATAAATGTGAATATAAATGTGTATGGAATAAGTGATACTTAACTGAATGTTGAATGCTCAACTATTTGTTGAATGCCAGACTTAGACCCGATGAACTGTGAAAATTAAATGTGCTCATTAACTGAAAGTGATTGATGATATATTATGTGAACTATGTTAGTCCATTACATGATGCATGTTCATATAAAGAAGTTGTGACCGGAGTAGCCAACGTAAAAAGGAGTTTTAAGCTTAATTATGCACATCAGAGCCTCAGGCTCGACGATTAATGAGTCCGGTATCTACAATGGATACGGGACAATACTGAAAAGAGCTGGGTATCCAAAACGGATACAGGATAGTAAAATAGGGACTCGGTCACAACAAAGTTAAAATGGAATGAGTCTCATTTGTTTTTACATTTGTATCTTTAAATGTGTTCTTGATATTGATTGCAAATGAATGTTGAACTAAGTTTTGTTGATATTGAGAATTGCTTATGACTTTAATGGTGATATGAAGAATTGTGATAAATGAGTGTTATTTTCTAAAACAATTGTATGATATTCTTGCACTCAGAATATACTTTTGGAATGACTTAACAAGTAATTGTATTTTTAAATGTTTCTTTTATTATAATACAAATTGTAGAATATGAGTTATAACTCTGAATAAGGCATTACTTTGATTGAGCTGAATGTTATTCATTGCTATATATGTGCTCTGTTTTGAATGAACACATCGATGATGGTTCACTCACTGAGTTCGCAAAACTCATCAAAATTGCAACATTGATTTTCAGGTATTAGGAGGAGACCTTGATAGTAGAGCAAGCTAACTGAAGTTTAGTACTGTCCATTTTGGATCAAGATATGGCTCAAAGGTCTGGTCAGCTGTCATCTGAGGATTTTAGATAGAGTACTTTGTATAGTTTAATTTTTATGTAGAATCTTTTGTTTAAAACAGTGTGATCACAGATGGTTTTTTAATGTGAATATATGAACGGTTTGTAATGAAATAACAATGTAAACATGTTTTGTTAATGAAATGAGATAAGTTGTTTTGTTTTATGAGTACTTGTAATGTGTATGATGCCATAGTAAGTGAATGTGACTGCTCTAACAGGCCATTCCCATAGGGTATATGCTCAGATATTCTCAAGAATTTTAGACATTTGTCCTATGGTGGTGGTGTGTTACAGTTTACCCCTGATATCTCTGTCAATATAGGAGTGGTGGATGACGTAGCAGCAGGTACAGAAGGTGATGTCTCATCTGCAAGTGTAATAGCTAAAGGTACAACATTTGATTTGATTGCAGGTGCAGAATGTGATGCTTCACCTGGAAAGTAACTGGCTTCAAATCGTGGTCTGAACCTTATTCGCATCATATCTTGTTTTCTCTTTGGTGGCATATTTCAACCTAAAATTCATATTTTATTGAATATTCCAAAAATATAACAATTTCAACCTAATATATAACAATATATTGTTGATTCAATAATTGATTTATTTAATATAATATTCTATTACAAACACAAATTATTCGCTATCAACACTTAATTATAAATCAAATCATCACCATCTTCTTTTTCTGAAGAATTAGAATCAAACTCAGGCTCCTCTTCAACTCTCTCGCTCTCCTTATCCTCTCCAGATGAAATTTTAACATATTCATTATTTGGATCATTCAAAGGTTCATTGTCGTCATATGTAACAAATACATTTATTTGATAAGCATCTTCATGAAATGCTTCACTTTCATTCTATGTGATTCAAAAAAAACCTGTAGGTTTAACTTTGCAAACGGCTAACCAATCTGACTTATCTTATCGTAAGCTGAGAAAAGGGACATAATTCACCTGGATCACTTGCATTGCTAACACGAAAGGTTCAAATTGTCTAAATCTTCCTTGTTGGTTGATTTCTACTATATTATATTGTCTATGCACTTTTGTACCAACATTAGGAGTTAGATTAAATCAATCATACTTAAGTATCACACTCCGCTTTATTGGCAATACAGGGTACTCAATTTCAAGTATCTCAATAATTTTACCATAGTAATCTATCAATTCTCCCTGCATACAAGCTCCACTATTAATTATTGTCATGATATAACTATGATATTCTGTATGATATTTGTATTCATTAACAAAATACACCGGAAACGATTTAACTATTCACAAAGGTCCTTTTACAAGATCACATATGAATTTGTCCTCTGTTGGATTTTCTAAGGCCTACACACACAAAATTATCATATTAAATAGTATAATGTCATTTGAACACTTTAATATTATAATTCAATCATTTCAATAATTGTAAGTGAAAACTTGCATATTTCTCAAACCATCGAGAAAAGTGTCTTCCAACTTCTTTATTGATATCATCTTGTGTTTTCTCGGGCATTAGTTCGTGTAACCATTGTTAGTATAATCTAAAAACATTATTATGTATTTTAGTTGTGAATAACATTAAAATTCAGAACTCAAATAATCAATTTCAACTTACTGCATGAAAGGTTGAACATCTGGACAATCAATAAAATATAACCATAGGCAACCTCTATTTTTTCCTCTGTTAACATTCGTCTTATTGAACATCCATATGTTCGTCTAGGATATGTGAAAATGGATAAGTTACCATTAACATCACCCAATCCTCCCCCATTGTCATTACAAGGAACTTTTCTTTCTCATATGTGAACATGTGGCTCAAAATAATGTGAACAAAATATACTTGCTTCCTTCACTAAATAAGCATTACATAACGAACCTTCATCTCTAGCCTTGTTTTTGACATTTTTCTTCAAGTGATGCAAATACCTACATTAGCAAATATGGGTATTACAATTCTGTTTTTAAAAAATGTTATTACTTTAATTTAAATATTTACTATAATTATCTCTCAAATGGATACATCCATCGATATTGAACTAGACTAGCAAGTTTAGCCTCGTGTGCTAAATGCACAGGTAGATGCTTCATACAATCAAAAAAGTTTGAAAGAAAAATCTCTGTTAATTGCACAAAATTGTTGGAATTTCCCTTTCTAGTTTTTCCATTTCAGCCAACTTTATTTTAGATGATGTTAAGCTTTTGAAAAACAAACATAATTCTATTATAGCTTCCCAAACCTTATTCGATAGCAACTCCTGAAATTCAATTGAAATTAGCCTTTGATAAACACATGAAAACCATGACTTTTCATCCCAATAATTTGTACTTCCTCACGTCCATACACCTTGCCAAGTTTGAAACATAACCATCGGGAAACTTTAGACTTGTCAACCATTCACATAAATTTTCCTTTGGTTTTTTATCCAAAGTGTAAGTTCAAATATTTATCAATGTGAAGATCTTTATCTAACTCATTCCTTCTACAAAAAAATTTTAAATTAGCTCGTGATTTTGCATTATCCTTTGTCCTCCCTTGAATGTTCATTATGGTATTGAAAATATTGTAAAAAAATATGTTTTTCAATATGTATCACTTCTAGCTTATGACGTATGAAATTAGTTTTCCAATATGGCAAATCCTAAAAGATTCTTCGTATTTTCTAACCAAAGTTTTTACTAGTGATTGTATTAATTTCATCAGCTTCAAATTCTGTAACTTTCAGCAACCTTAATTTACCAATCTCCTGTAATATCTCTTCACCAGTATTGTGAGGAGGAGAAGGTGTTTGTACCATCTTATGCTTAATAAACTTTTGTTTATTACGTCTAAATGGATGATCTGGAGGAAGAAATTTCCTATAGTTGTCAAACCAATATGTTTTGCCCCCGTTTGGAAGATAAAATGCATCAGAATGATTTCCATATTAAGGACAAGCCAATTTTCCTGTTGTTCTCCATCCAGACAACGTAGCATATGCCAGAAAATCATTAATAGTCTATATCAAAGCTACTCTCAACACAAAATTTTGTTTCAAAGACACATCATATGTCTTAACACCATATTCCTGAAGATACTGCAATTTAAATATCAATGGTTGTAAGAATAAATCAATTTTATGCTTTGGATTTGTAAGCCCTGGCATAATCACTGTCAAGAACATATATGCCTCATTCACACAAATCCATGGAGGCAAATTATAAGGAGTAATTATGATTGGCCATATTGAATATTGTTGGTCGGATTAAAGATTGGAATCCATCTATCAACAACCTCAACCTAACATTTCGACTTTCAAATGCAAAATCATAATAGGTGTCATTAAAATGTTTCCATGCTAGTGCATCTGATGGATGACTCATTATTCTATCTTCCTATTTGTGTTCATTATGCTATCTCATATGAGATGTAGTAACATCAGAAGCATATAGTCTTTAAAGTCTCAGAGTTAGGAAAAAATAATACATCCACTTCTAAGGTACTAACTTCTATTTAATAGAACGCTTTCTAGGGTTGAATCTAGATTGGTCACAAAATTTGCAATTTTGTAATTCCATATCATCTCCCCAAATGCAACATACATCCCAATTTGTAATTCCATATCATCTCCCCAAATGCAACATACATCCCAATTTGTAACAATCAATTTTTTCAATAGCCAAATCAAGACCCCTAATAAGTTTCTTCATATTATAAAAAATATCAACCATTGTATGATCAGGAGGTAATGATTCATTATACCATCCAAGAATTTTATCAAAACTACGATCAGAAATATCCCTTCAGACTTTATGTTCAATATCTGGGCAATTGAAGACAATTGAGTCATTGTCTCATAATTTAGGCATAATTCTTGGTCAACTGAGTATAGTAAATCAAAAAATTATTTTGCATATAGGTTTGGATCTTTTTCAAGATTTTCTATATTTTCCTGAAAAGTATAACCGGCTACATCATAAATCATTTACATGTAAGGATTTTCAGATGCACTCATATTATTTATTCTAAATCCAATCCCCCTTTAAATTCATCAACATTTACTACCGAGTTTACTTCATTACCCCTTAAGGTGCTACAAATCAATGATTCCACATGTCGTGTCCACTCAAAATAATTTGGAACAAAACTTTTTCTCAGCAAATGGTCATTCAATTCATTAATATAAAGGAAACAAATATGTGTGCACTTTTTACATGTACATCTAATCTTTTGGTCATCCATATATATAGGTTGAGAACATGCATAATGAAAAAAAGTTTTAACTCCTTCAACAAACTCAGGATTAATGAAACCATCAGGTTTTAATCTTTATACATCCAAGATCTATCAACATTACTTATTTCTACAAAACTGCTAATTCAAAAAAGTAATTTCATAGTTAATATCTTTCATATTCCCTAAGTTTACAGAACATTTAAACTTTAAACAACATCCCCTAAGTGTTAATCAATTGAATTAATCACCTACAATCGATTTCAATACTATGGTATGTGACATTATTTACACCTATGAATCAAAAAACCAAGTTCTTGCTGTAACTCCTAGGCTCGTGAAATTTTTCACTGATAAGCCTCACAGAAGTTGCATCTTGAGTTTCCAGCCTATATACTGTCCTAGGGGTTTATTATGCAAAGAATTGCCATATCAATTAAACCTACGAATTTCTTGTGTTAATACTAAGTTTGAATTAATCACGTTGAAGTTGAAGTATTAATCAATTGAATTAATCACCTCTAGTTGATTTCAATACTATGGTACTTGGCATTATTTACAGCTATGAATCAAGAAAGCAAGTTCTTGTTTTGACCCTTAGGCTCGTAGAATTTTCCACCGATAAGTATCACGAGAGCTACATCATTAGTTTCCAACCTATATACCGTCTTAGGAACTTAGATATGCCTCATATCATCCATAAGATCTCAAACTCATTCCACGTACAATAAATGCTTAGACTATTAAAGAAGAACATATAAGTTCATCAATGATTATAAGAATATTCTAAACAATAACATAAAATCAATACCTCTTTTACGTTCACACAAAACCCAAATGCATCAAAATTGTATTATGAAAAAAATAAATATGGTAGACATTAGTTAAACAACTTACCTGGATGGACAGACAACTACAGACTACAAAGAAGAAGGATGAGTGACGCTCTTCAACACAATATAGGGTCTGCGAAAAAGAATATTTCGTATTTAATATAAAATACACTTTGTTCAATAGTTTTGTTAAATTTTTAATATATTAAAGCAAGCAAATCAAAATATAATATTATTTATTTTGAAATAGAAATATGTGGAGTAATGTTAAAAATTAATATTATGATAATTTTAATAAAAATATGAAAAATCAAGATATTTCAAACAATTTATTTAATATTTATTCTATTTCCACTCTGTATTTTTAATCTTATGGACAAGATGGGCATTTCTTATTTAATAATTTTTAAAAAGTCACTAAATATTTATTTAAAGTGCTTTTTTTTCTTAGTCTAAGTAAGAGTACCCATTACAACTTAGGAAATAATTAGAGTTTTGAATAATTTTCCAATTTAATAATTCAACAACTCTTTTGGAATTTTATTCATATGAAAATAAACAAATGAGTCTCATACATGAAAATTTAGAAGTGTAAATTAAAGAGCAGAGGAGTGAAGAACAAAAGGTGAAAAAGCAAGACCAACCAACAAGGCTCTATTCATTTCTCTCCATACTCATCAAGTGCATCTTAATCATTGAATGCTGCTAATGGACCAATCACATTCCTGCTCAGAGGACCTAGTCCACTTCTTTTATAGCTACTCCATTACTATTCTTTTATTTACTATTCATTCATTTTAGTAAATTATTTAATAAATTAACAATTCAAAATCAGAAGTAAATTATTTAATTGATCGATCAAAAGTCCTCCTACAAATGTTGAATATTGAATCATACATAAACTCCACAGAGATGCGGTGTTAAAGAAAAAAGAAAAGATTATATATATATATATATATAAGGACACATGATTCACAGACTATTTAGAAATTTAGAACAAGGAGAAAACTATTAAGGAGACCAGTTAGAACTTTTGTCGAACATATCAAAGGCATGATAGATTTATCTCAAATATAGATTTATCTCAAATAACCTAGGCAAATCATGTATTTTTCCTTCCTCAATGTTTTATGGAATATTGCAAAGACAAATACACCACAGACAATCGAAACAAACGCAAAAAACCCCAAAAACTCCTAAATCCGTGCAACGTTCGAACATAAATACCAATACGAGTTATACAAAAAATCACAGAGACAAAGGTTGAATGACTTACCTCCGCCGAAGGATACAATGACAATGGCTGGAGAAAACAGACGCACACAAATGCCGAAGAGCAGAAGAGGAATCGACGACCGAGATATGGGAGGGAGGAAAAACGAAAACAAAAATGTAGGGGAAAGGGAATCGGTTAGGTTAGATGTGTAGGAAAATGACATCGTTTTTATTTTATTAAAAATGTTGAAGCTAGAGGAAATAATGACGTTTACCTCTAAACTTTACCGACGGAATACTGTTATGTCATAAATTCAAAACTTTTTTATTCAGCCAAGCATTCCCGTCTTCTTTACTGATTAGAATTTTCTACCATCGTTATATTCTATTGGAAAATTTTTGGGAAT
This sequence comes from Erythroxylum suave, assembly GCA_027563595.1. Taxonomy (NCBI): domain Eukaryota; kingdom Viridiplantae; phylum Streptophyta; class Magnoliopsida; order Malpighiales; family Erythroxylaceae; genus Erythroxylum; species Erythroxylum suave. The sequence continues at coordinate 3,655,801 of JAOSBN010000179.1, read as the reverse complement.
AATTTTCCTCCATATTTACTGACAGATATTTTTCTCGTCACAAAATGAAAATTTTCCTGACAATGTTACTGACATAAAATTATTTTTTATCGGTAATTTGCTGCAATTACGTTCGGCTAGTAATTTTCCATCGCTAATTACTAATTTTATTATAGTACGTGTCATTATAAACCCTTTGGGATTAAGTGATTCCTTCCATAACAACTCAAACTAGGAAACTTTGTGTCTGTTGTCCTAGAATAGTTTATGGGATGAACAATTTTAGAACACCCTCGTTAGGGTCAGCTATCTAAATAACATCATCCTCTCTCAACCATTGTGTAATTTGAAGGAAGTATCGAAGAAAGGATTAACCATTTTGAATTAGAGAGGAAGCTCTTCAATTGAGAGGAATTCTATTAATCAACTAAGCAACTTCTCTTTTCTGCACCAAAGGACTGAAATCAATCCAATTATCAACTCAGATCCATATGTAGTCCCCATTACCTAACGTGTGTTTTAACCAATAATAAACCTAGCATCTCAATTTTAGCATGTGATCGAGAAATGTCTTTGGTGATAGCTATCTGCCAAAAAAGTCTCTGTTGGCACAGTTACATGGTCACTCTATAAAATAACTCACATGGTATATGATATCGATAAATTATTAGAATCAAAATAATGTTTTTCAATTTTCAATAACCCCGAAGAAAGACACAGCTTTTGGGAAATCCTGAAACCCTAAGCCCCCCGCAACATAGTGGCAGGGGTTGTATTTCTCAATCTGTCTTCCACTTCCATTGATTTGCATAATCCCGATTTGATTTTGAAATCTAGTGGCAGTTCTCTTGTCTTTATTATGATTGAATCACGTGGGAGATTCTCTTGATTTGATTTTGAAATCTAGTGGCAATTCTCTTGTCTTTGTTATGAAATCTCTTGATTTGCATAATCCCGATTTGATTTTGAAATCGTATTTTGCTCTTTTTTCTGGACATACAAGGCACACATTTAGATGACTGCGTTTGTGCGTGTCTGAGCCTTCATTCGTTTTTCGTATTTATTTTTAATGGAAATTTGATTTTAGTTCTTTAGTTTTATTTGGGGGGATTTTGCGATAATAATAATGAAAATTCCTCAAACTGAATGCTCCATAAGGCATATAAGGAGATAAAATCTCGGATTCCATTTGTATATATTTTATAACTATATTTATCTTTACTACCCAGCTGTAAATATCTTTCTCTAGGTGGGGCTACAATGACCCATCTTAATTATGTATAAATAGAGATGTAATACCTTGAATATAATACAATTCATTCTATTCTC
>JAOSBN010000179.1:3628566-3654393 GCA_027563595.1 Erythroxylum suave | reverse complement strand
AGTGAAAGGCAAATTGCCTTATGTGAAAATAAAAGTGTTAATTGTGGAACCTTGAGATACTTCTGATTTGTGAAAAAATTATAAAATATCTGTGATATGCTTGATTATTGCATGAATTGAGTGGATCATCGATGATGGTTACCTTACTGAGTTTGCAAACTCACCCAAAATTGCAACATATTTTTCAGGACCGAAAGTAGACTCCTAGCTCCAGAGGGATTTTTCTAGCCAAGTAGGTCGTGTTGGCAAGAGAAGTCATGGCTCACAGGTCGATCAGCTGGGACTTTTGGGATGACCTAGATAGATTTGATGCATTTTTCCTCTTTCATGTAGCATTTTGTACTAGGTTTTTAGAATTGATGTACAGACAGTAATAGATGACAGATGTATAAATTTCTGGTTTTGATAAAATGAAATGAGGAAAATTTTGGTTTAAAAAACATTATAATTTTATTACTAATGTTTTATTATGATGTCATGTGAGGTGTTTGTAGTGATTGATCGTAGTTCACCCTTATCGTAGAATATGTACCGGAATGACCTGCGAGCGTCTCGGTATGTACCATGCGGTAAAGGGACACTACAGTTATAGAGCTATCTCAACTCATTCTGTAGATACCGTTAGAGGCCAAACATTTACGGCAGTTGAAACGAATCGATTTCAGGAACGATTCGAGGGATACGACAAAATAAAGATCAACCTTTGAAATAAGGTACAAATTAACTTTCTGCTTTATTGCAATTTGTGTTAATTATTTTATAGAATTAAAGCGATCTTGGTTTTCGAGAAATCAAATATTGCGAAAAAGTTTCGTAATTATTCTGCTGCGGTCGGGATCGGATTCCAACTCAGTTTCCTAACAATGGTATCAGAGCAAGAATTTTATTTCTATAATTTGATTAAATTGTTTGATCGTTATTGATTATAATTTTGAAATTGAATTGCAAAAGGTCTGCAATTAAAATCTCAAAGGTGTTTCAGATTAATTCAGTATGAACCCTAAACCACAAAATAAGATATCCAGATTGAGAATTTTGGAAAAACTTGATGACTTTTGGGTTTATTTGTTATGATATTATTGCATGATATGTTTAAAAATTGAGTCCTCATTATCAAACCCTTAGAAGTTCAAATTAAACACTCAAATCCTAAAACTCAAATTTTAGGATTTGTTCGAGAAGGCTCGATGGTAGAGTTTTATGCGTTGGTGTAGGCTCAAAGAGACACTATTTAGTGTCCCGCGCCCATCAATTCTCTAGCGATGCCATGGTTGGCGTCACTTGAGTCGATGGCTAACGGCGGCGCTAGTGGGAAGAACCATCTCCTCTCTGTGACTGCCGACAGTTTCACGCATCCAACGGTGCCAGGGAGGCAGCAAGAAGTGGACAGCAAGGAGAAACTAGAGAAGTTGATGGGGTGATGATTTGAGAACTGTCAGTTGGAGACCAGATTGTTGAGGATGAGGAACAAGCAACGTTGGAAGTGTGGGAGTAGCGATCTCCACGTTTTTGGAGACGTGGGAAGCGTAGGAGCGGCGGTCTCCGCGCTTCTAGAGAAGACGATGGGTGCGTGTAAGTCACACACTCACCGTCTTCTAGGAGCTCTCCATAGACACGTGACTAGCGTGTGCACTGCGCTCGCCAAACACTTCACACCTTGTTTTAAAATTTTTTTCTTTATGTTTGAAAATTGTTTTCAAAGGTTCCATTTTATTAAGATTGTTTTAGAATTTATTTTAATTTTTTAAATGTTGAATTATTAAATTAAATTATCCATTCAATTCTAAAGTTAAGATAATTATTTTTCTTAATTTGATTAATTATATTGATACCTAATTATTTTAGAAAATGGTTTCTAAAATTAGAATTCATTATTTTCAATTAGATTGAAATTAATTAATTAAAAAATTAGTTTCTTAAATAAGGATTAATTAGTTTCAATTAGATTAAAATTAATTAATTAGACTCCTTAAAATTAAGAAAATTGTTTTCTTAAATAATTAAGAAAAATGTTTCTTAATTAAATTTATTTATTTCAATTTGATTGAGATAAATTAAATTTATTATTTTATTTGTTTAGAGAATTATTTTTAATTCTTTTAGAAATTGTTTCTTTATTTGTGAATAATAAGTTTCTTGATTTTAGACAAAGTACTTTTCTTGATTAAAATTTGAAAAGTGTTTTTATTTATTTATCAAGAAAAAGATATTTCTTTAACATTTTTGAAAAATAGGTTTTTTAATCCATTAATGAAAGAATTTCTAATTAATTAAGAAATCAATCTCTAAATAAATAATATATCATGACTTTCTTACTTAAATTTGAAAAATATTTTATTTAGTTTTGAAAGTAGTTTTCTTTTAATATTAGAAAATAGATTTCTAATTAAGGAAAAATAATTTCTAATGAGATTAGAGATAGTAATTGCTAATTAGGTTAGAAATAGTTTTCTAATTGGATTAAAATGTGTTACTTATATTGTTTTGAAAAAGAGTTTTTCTAAATTATAATAAGTAAGAAGTACAATTTATTGAAAATTATTTTCAATTAAATTTGATTAAAGGAGTCAAGATAATTGGAAATCGTTTCCAATTAGATTTGAAAATTATTTTTAAATCAAATTAAATTTCTAATAGGAATTTAATTTATTTAGGAATCATTGATTTTTAATCTAATTTAATTTTTCCAAAGAGTTGGAAATGTTATTTTAGATTATAAAGATCAATAACTAAAATCAAACGAAGTTTGATATTTTATGCATATAAATTGATTATGAATGTATAAGTTGCATGCTTTATTTATATGGTTGATAGATGTATTATATGCATGTTAAATTGTATGTTATATATAAGGGATATCTTACATGTAATTTTGTGATTGTTGAGACAAATGAAATTAAAATCCCTCATTAAAACATAAGTACACATTGAGAACATGATTGTTACCTTCCATTATTATAAGAATAAACCAGAGTTCTGTTTATTGTAGGCTTGTTGAGCAAACTCAAGGCCGCTTTAACCCGAATATGTTTAGTCTTATGATAATGCGTTCTACTTAACTAAATTTGTGTGATTTGGATGAGTAAACTCATGATCACATTAATTTAGAGGCAGGTTTAGGAATGATATATTAGATATATTTTGGTAAGAGTTGTCACCTAACAGATCTAGGAGTCATATGAAATGTAATTGATAAAGTTATTTTTTACCTAATTTGGGTCTAGTTGGTTTATTGAGTAAACTCAAGATCAACTATATTTCAATGGGATCCTAGCCCATTAGAAAGATTAAAGTAATCTTCCGAATAGTGGTGAGGGTTATTATTTCGAATAAAATAGTGGGAGTAATCAAATACATGACTAAAGTCCTAATCTAATTTGGTAGTCATGACATATAATTAATTACTTGCATTCTTACATTTTTTTTTGTTATAAGTGGAATTTATCTTGTTTAGTATAGTTGATACTTCATAAACTAAATTTCTTGGACATAAGATTATTTTTTAGAAGAGTTTTTCAAAAGTTAGATAGAAAGTTGTATGTTCATTATGTTATTATGCTATAATCTGTTGAGGATTCGGTGACAAAATTTTAGAGATATGTCAAAATCATATAGTTGACAAAATGTATTGACATTTTGAGTTGACTAATCTATCATAAACTTTGATGACAACATGTAAGATGTATGTTAACACCATGATAGCAAAATGCAAATGGTTGCAGGGAGTATAGCTAAAAGGTATAATACCTTGTTGGAATTGTTCCACTTAACTTAGCCTACTAAAAGCATAACTATGGACTACAATTAAAGGCTTTTCTATAGTATGATAATAGTTTTCATAAGAAGAAAATGATTACAAGACTTTTCTTTCTTATATATAATATGATAGAGATCATATGTATTTCTAATCCATGCTTATCAGTATTTGATACTGAATTTAGATTCAACACTATTGTAATGTTTAATGCATGGTTAGAAATAAATTTTTAAGTAAAAGTAGTTGATCCAATTTTATACAAAGAGTTGTATGTGTTAGATCATCATCAGTGGCAAGAATTAAAAGTTGGATAATCGAGATTATCCTTTTATGTCATATTGGTTAAATCATCATAACGATAAGCATAAAGTTACATACTAAGATATATGTATCCTTTTGATTATGAATTGTATGGAACTTATGAAACTTGTAAAGTAGAAGAATAACCAAATCAACCTCTAGTGAAAGGATGATGATGGTATTGGATTGTTAAATCTTATATACGTGATGTATTGAATGGAGTAACAATTCATAAAAGGATTATACTTATATTTTATTATATTACTTATGACTTTATATGATATAATCATATGTATTAAATGAAATGTTAATTTAAAATTTTGAAAAAGTTCAAATTATTTGACTCTAAGTAGAAATTAAGCATTAAAAATGCTGAAGCACATCGATGAGATCCTTGTGGCAAGTTTTACATTTTCGATTATCTATAAGGAATGAGATTCTCTAGTAAATACCTTCATAACTAAATTCATAAGAGTATGGATTTATGTAAGGAGTAAAATACAATATGAGATATTGTAGGATGCAATATTATTTCTTCTATAGCAATGCCTAGTATAATAACTTACCTTCAATAGTTCCAATTGAATCAATTAGCAAGATTTCATATTAGATATGAAATGCTAGGTCTTTAAAACAGTCAAAGTCAATGATTCAAGAATCTGATGCTTGGTTGACGCATACATTATCCATTACGTTTAAAATTAAATTAGATAATAAAATGTTATAAGATATCCAAAAGATTGGATATAATCTTAGAGATTAACTGAACAAATTGTTTGATTCAATGTATACTTATCGGAGAATGGTTCTCAAGATAAGTAGTGCGAGTAGGAAGGAATTTGAAAGGTTCAAATCTCATAAAATTTCATCTAATTGGAACTAATGCCTTTAATGATACATTTGATGTATAGTTGAAAGGCTATGAGACATTGAAAGATTCACTTTCATGATGAATTCAAAGAGTTTGTTTTGGAGATAAGTGTGAATTTATCATGTCTACAAGAAGATTAGTGGGAGTATAGTTGTCCTCTTTAGTGGGAGTCTATGGAGGCATATTACTTATAGAGAACAACAGCTCTAACTATTAATTATTGAACACATAATTATCCAAGAACAATTCTTGTTGGATATGAAAAGGAAACAACTTAATTATGGGAATTAGATCTCTAGAAATAGATTGGACATTGTTAACTTATTCTAAATCCAATCACATAAATAATGTACTAAATATATTTAGTATTTGAGATATCAGATACTTATAAAGTATTAAAGATGTCTATTACTCTATGTGAGAGTTGATATTTAAGTTCAAGATAATAAGGATATAACTTTAGAAGCAAATCCTAATTAAGGTTTTGATATGGAAACTCCAAGAAAATAAGGTTCTTAAAACCCCCCCAATCCTATTGATCAAACCCCCCAACTTTCTATTCAATTAAACATGCTAGATCAAACCCTAAATCTTAAGTTTGAGACCCAATTCCAAAGAAATCATAAATCAATTTACGTTGCAAGTACTTACTTAATGATGCAAATCAATTTCTTGAAGTAACCATGAAGATATTCACGCCTCACTTGAAGAATTCAATTCTGAAATTTTATTAATCATCAAATCTAAGGTTACAAGGATATAATAAGGTATAAATACCCTTGACCAAGTCCTAACCCTAATAGGAATGTGTTTGCAAGCCCATTTAATGAAAACTAGGCTAATCCTAACAAATCTAGGAGTATCTAGCCTATTGAAGATAATCTGATCCAAGTCCTTTTAGGAATGGGCTAAACACATTAAAACAAATAAGTCTAAAAAAAATGCGCCCTAAACAAGACTTGAGCTTGTTTCCCAAAATGGCTAAGTACTAGCCTCTTCCAACGCCTCCTCTAACAAAGTCACAAGTTTGGGCGTGCCTTGGTGTTCCTCCATGGATGTTTTGACCTCATTGTGTACTTGACTTGTGATTTGGGCTTGAACAAAGGCTTGCATTGCTTATTTAAGCCTTTAAGCTTGTTGCATTGTAATTGGACCATTTGGTATGTGTAACTTGTCAGGTTTATGTGTAAGGAGTAGAACTCCGTTGCAAAGGCTAGTTGTATCATCTCCTCCTTCCTCAAAAGGATTCGTCCTCGAATCAGACCCTAAATTATTAAAGGAAGAGAGATCAACAACATCAAAAGTAGCGGGCACTTGACACTTACCTAGCAAATCAATTCTGAAGGCATTATTATCAATTCTCTCAAGCACTTGGATTGGCCCATCGCCTCTAAGATCCAATTTGGATTTCCTTTGCTTAGGAAACCTCTCTTTCCTGAAATGCCCCCAAACTCAATCTCCAGGCTCAAACCTCAACAACTTGCACCCTTGATTAGCCCTATGCGCATTTGCTTCATTCCGCTTCTTTATTTGCTGTCTTGCTTTCTCATGAATGCTTTTCACCAGTTCGGCCTTATGTTGTCCATCCCTGTTAGATAACTCATGTAATGGAAAAAGACATAAATCCAAAGGTGTCAAAGGGTTAAATCCATAAACTATCTCAAATGATGAATAACCAGTATTAGAATGAATGCTCCTATTATATGCAAATTCAACTAATGGTAAACATTGTTCCCAAGTTTTAAGATTTTTCCCTGTAACAGCACTTAAAAGAGATCCTAAAGTTCTATTGACCACTTTGGTTTGGCCATCTGTTTGAGGATGAAAAGTAGTAGAAAACAAAAGCTTAGTTCCTAACTTTCCCCAAAGAACACACCAAAAGTCACTCAAGAACTTTACATCATGGTCTGAAACAATGGTTCTAGGAAACATCCCTAAAAAACAAATCAACAATATATGGCATCACTAGTTTTATGGCATACAATAAAGTGTGCCATTTTACTAAACCTATCAACAACAACAAATATGTTATCCCTACCTTTTTTTGTCCTAGGCAGCCCCAGTACAAAGTCTATAGATATGTCAGTCCAAAGATGCTTAGGCATAGGAAAAGGAGTATACAAACCATGTGGATCGGTCTTTGATTTCGCTTGTTTACATGCAACATACCTAGAACAGATTTTTGCAAGCTTATGTTAGGCCAATAAAAATGTTCACAAAGTATGTCATATGTCTTTTGCACCCCAAAGTCACCCATCAATCCTCCACAATGTGATTCATGCACAAGTATTTCACACATAGAACAAATAGGCACACAAAGCTTATTCTCCCTAAACAAGTATCCATCGTGCTTATAAAACTTTTGAAATGCAACATGCTCACATGCACCATAAACAATCCCAGAATCAGAATCTGAAGCATACAAATCTCTACTAAACTCAAATCCAAGCATTTTAGAACTCAAAGTATTGATTAGCATGCGTACCTTCTTGAAAATGCATCAGCCACTACATTTTCCTTACCTTGCTTGTACTTGCTCACATATGGAAAAGTTTCAATGAACTCTAGCCATTTCGCATGTCTCTTGTTCAACTTACCTTGGCCCTTCAAATGCTTGATTGATTCATGGTCAGAATGAACCACAAACTCCTTTGGCCGTAGATAATGTTGCCAAGTTTCCAATGCTCTCACCAAGGCATATAATTCCTTGTCATAAGTGGAATAATTCAGTTGTGGCCCATGAAGCTTCTCTCTGAAGTATGCAATAGGACGCCTACCCTGTATCAAAATAGCACCAATACCTAACCCGGAGGCATCACATGCAATCTCAAAAGTTTCATTAAAGTTAGGCAAACTTAAAACAGGAGCAGAATACAACTTATCTTTCAAAGCATTCAACACAAGTTCTTGTGCCTCGCTACATTTAAAACCAACATCTTTTTTAATGATTTCAGTTAATGGCGCAACAATGGTGTTAAAATCTTTCATAAATTGCCTATAAAAGCTAGCCAAATCATGAAAACTACACACATCACCAACAGACTTAGGAGTAGGCCAATCTTTGATAGCCTTAACCTTCTCCTCATTAACATGAACACCATGGGTAGAAATAACAAAGCCCAAAAATACAACTTTATCCATATAAAAAGAACACTTTTTAAGTTTAGCATAAAGTTTTTCACACCTAAATGCCTCTGATACAGATTTAAGATGTAAAACATGCTCATCAAGATTTTTGCTGTAAATCATAATATCATCAAAATATACAACCACAAACTTGTCAATAAATTCACCCAAAACATGGTTCATCAATCTCATGAAAGTGCCAGGTGCATTTGTCAAACCAAAAGGCATGACCAACCATTCAAATAAACCATATTTAGTTTTAAAAATTGTTTTTCATTCATCTCCTACTTTCATCCTAATTTGATGATAGCCACTCATAAGTTCAATCTTTGTAAAGTAACAAGCACCATGTGATTCATTAAGCATATCATCTAATCTAGGAATTGGTGGCAATACTTTACCTTTATCTTATTCACTGCCCTACAATCTACACAAATGCGCTAAGTCCCATCTTTCTTTGGCACTAATAATATTGGAACTGCGCATAGGCTTAAGCTTTCTCTCACGTGCCCCCTCTCTAAAAGTTTCTCCACTTGCTCTTAAAGCTCCTTTGTCTCCTCAGGATTACTCCTATAAGCTGGGTGGTTTGGAATTTGAGCTCCTGGCACAAAATCTATCTAGTGTTCAATACCTCTCAAAGGTGGGGTTCCTTTGGGCATCTCATCTGGAAAGACATCTAAGTATTCCTACAAAACAGATTTAATAACACTAGGTACAGAAGAGTCAAGGTTAGCTTAATTATAAATAATTTCTCTATAGTTAAGTAGAATTAAAGGCTTAGGTGTGTACAACACTTGTCTCAAATCTTTTGATTTTGCAAAGAAGGTACTCTTTTTTCTTTCACTCTTATTTTCACTCTACTCTTCTTTTTCTATTGAACTTCCCTCTATTTTTTTCTCACTAGCGCAATCTCTTTCAATTGGGCCTTTATTTTTATTTTTTTGAATGGCTTCTTTTCCTTTTCTTTTTTTCAAACTCTCGGTCTCCCTTTTTTTTTGCTCTTCCATGGCTTTTGCAAGCCTCATTTGATCCTAATGAACCTCCTTTGGTTTTAGAGGCGCCAAAATATAGGTTTGATCTCCCACCTTGAATGAGTACGTATTCTTGTAGTCATCATGGATCACATGCCTATCATATTGCCAAGGCCTGATCCCTAATAATATGTGACCTACTTGCATTGGTACTATATCACACAAAACCTCATCAGAATACCTCCCAACGGAGAATGCAATCTACCCTTGCTTGTGTACCCTTACTTCTCTACACTCATTGAGCCATTGTAGCTTCTATGGGCTAAGATGTTTAATAATAGGCAACCCTAACTTCTCCACCAAAATTGTACTAGCTACATTTGTACAGCTCCCTCCATCAATTATCACATTACACATCTTACCATTGATTAAGTAATTTGTATGGAAGATGTTTTCCCTCAGCTCATCTACTTCTACCTTCTCCCGCACATTGAGAGCACTCCTAACCACAAGGGCTTTGGCTTGGAGAGGTCCCTCTACCTCCACATCATTGCAATCCTCAAGCTCAGGCATTTCTTCTCCATCACTCTGCTGGGACTCTATTCCCCCATCATCTCTCAAAAGCATAACTTTTCTATTTAGGCATTGTGGAGCAATATGACTAAATCTGAAACACTTAAAGCATTTAATATCCCTATGCTTAGTAGATTCATTAACACTATTTAGGTGAGAATTCATACCTTTAGAGACTGTCCCCTTATCTTTGGACTTATCCCTGTAGTCATTGGACTTGTCCCTGCCCTTTTTTCCCTTCTTAGGCCACTTGGAACTCCAAGAACTTGAAGAACCAAAATTGTAAGCCTTGTTGGAGCTTTTACTCTTTAATTGCTTTTCAGTTTTCATGGCCATGCTGACCATTTCATCAAGCTCCACATAGTGATGCAACTCTACAAGGTTAGCTATCTTTTTATTCAAACCAGCAAGAAACCGAGCCATGGTGGCTTCCCTTTCTTCTTCAATATCAGCCCTTATCATAGTCATTTCTATCTCTTTGTGTTAGTTCTCAACGCTCTTAGTACCTTGTCTCAAAGTCTGTAGTTTTTGGTGCAACTCCCTGTAGTAGTAACTAGGCACAAAATGTCTCTTCATGATGGACTTCATCTCCTTCCATGTTTCAATAGGTCTATCTTTAGCCCTTCTTCTATTTAGAAGAAGTTGATCCTCCCACCAAACAGCTGTATAGTTAGAGAATTCAATTGCTGCCAACTTCACCTTCTTTTCTTCTGAGTAGTAGTGGCAAGCAAATATCGTCTTTACTTTCCTTTCCCATTCCAAGTAGGCTTATGTGTCATTCCTCCCTTAGAAAGAAGGAATCTTCATTTTGATGCTTCCTATGTTTCTATCAACTCTCTCAAGTTCTTCCTCATCTTTGCCCCTTTCAACTCTCCCCCTATGGCCTCCTCTATTTCGGCCTCTATTTCCTCTTCCTCCTCTTCCATAGTTTCGAACTTCATGCCACCCCCTCTCATCATCTTCTTCATAACCAGCAACTTCTTCTTCATAGTTTTGGGGATTTCGAGCTATAGTTGAAGCTCTTTCTCTTGGTGCATTATTAACCGAAAACTCTTGCAAAGCTCTGATCAATCTATCTTGTCTTTCAAACTTGTTACTGACATCTCTAAACATGTCCTCTATCCTTATAAACTGATTTTGCATAACTACTAAAGTAAAGAAAGTCTTATTTTGTTGTTCATTGTCACTTCCTTTTCCTTTGTTAGACTTCCCATCACCATTACCATCCTTATCATTTGTCTTAGACATGGTGTAAACTTGCAAGAAAACATTAGAAAGGACCTCACAATCAACCCTCACATGTTTCCCTTAAATTAGATTATACACTCGTGTTTTCACGCAATATTAATGGCTTTTCACTATATAAGCTCACTCTCTTGCCTTTTACCTCTCTAGTGATGTCTTTAAAGTTACTTTTCAAAAACCAATTCAATAAAACTAAGCAAACTTCAGTTCTTTCCAACACAAATTAATTGGAAAGAACAAGTAAATCCTAACAAGAAACGAAATAAGAACAATTCTAGAAGCAAAGGAATGCACGAATAGAAATAAAATAATATGCTAATACACAGATGGAAAAGATGTGTATGTAATGATTTTTGTTTATAATTGAACAATATGAATGCAAAATTGTCCAATTCATTGTAATGAAAGTAAAGAAAGGCACAAACAAAAAAGTAAACTAATTCAAAGAAAGGCACTCAATATATTGTAAAACTCAACCAAAAAAAAACCGAGAGCTCAAAGAACAAATTTCAAATCTGCCCAAGGTTTAAAGTAGGCAACTCAACGTGCTTTTCAATGGTTTTTTTTAGGCTACTGTTCACATTTTCTACTGTTCACATTTTTTTAGGTACTGTTCACTTTTTTCTAAAGAAAAAAATAAGAAAAACACAATAAAGATACTTATGAGTTCAGTAAAATTAAGTCAAAGCTCTGATATCAAGATGATACGGAAACCCCAAAAAAATAAGGTTCTTGAAACCCCCCTAATCCTGTTGATCAAACCCCCAACTTTCTATTCAATTAAACATGCTAGATCAAACCCCAAATCTTAAGTTTGAGACTAAATATCAAAGAAATCAAAAATCAATTTATGTTGCAAGTACTTACTTATTGATGCTAATCAATTTCTTGAAGTAACCATGAAGACATTCATAACTCACTTGAAGAATTCAATTATGAAATTTTATTGATCATCAAATCTAAGGTTACAAGGATATAATAAGGTATAAATACCCTTGACCGAGTCCTAATCCTAATAGGAATGGGTTTGTAAGCCCATTAATGAAAACTAGGTTAATCCTAACAAATCTAGGAGTATCTAGTCCATTGAACATAATCTGATCCAAGTCCTTTTAGTCTAGGAGTATCTAGTCCATTGAACATAATCTGATCCAAGTCCTTTTAGAAATGGGCTAAACACATTAAAACAAATAAGTCTAAAAAAAATGCGCCCCAAACAAGACTTGAGCTTGTTTCCCAAAATGGCTAAGTACTGACCTCTTCCAACGTCTCCTCTAACAAAGTCACAAGCTTGGGTATGCCTTGGTGTTCCTTCATGGATGTTTCGGCCTCCTCATGTACTTGACTTGTGATTTGGGATTGAACAAAAGCTTGCATTGCTTGTTTAAGCCTTGAAGCTTGTTGCGTTGTAATTGGATCACTTGGCATGTGTAGCTTGTCAGGTTTATGTATAAGGCGTGGAACTCCATTGCGAAAGCTAGTTGTATCAGGTTTATTTACTTAGAACAATATTATATAAGATTGGAAAGTTTCCAATATAGCAATGATTGTTAATTGAGCTATAATACATTTTTCATTTAGTGAAAATGATTAACTGGATCAACAAGTTCTTTAGTGAACTTGATAGAGTTTATTTGCATCATTCAAGACAGTAATGTACAGTAGAAAATTAGAGCCATTGGGCATGCATAAGAAGCTAATGTCTCATCAAAGATCCAAGAATGTTTTTAAGCAAATTTTCTTAATTATGATGATAATTAAGATGGGAGTTGTAAGATTAATCAAGTGCTAACTACAGAAAATCTTATAAAATTCTCTCATCAAGTCACTGTCACAGTAGTAGAATAATCATCATATAGTGATATGGTATGAAATACTTAAACGATTGACTTAGTGCAAGTAAGAGATTGTTGATTTATAGCCTACAGCCAATCGTTTTAGTTGTAATTTAGTCACAAATATTTAAAGGCATTATTTATCTTGTACAGTTCAAATTAGGAAACTTTATCTCTGTTGTCCTAGAATATTTTGATGAACAATTAGAGAATACCCCTTTAAGGTTAGCTATCCAAATAACATCATCCTCTCTCTACCGATATGTAATTTGAGGGAAGTATCAAAGAATGGAATTAAATCCTCTGAAACAATCAGACTACCTACCACTTTGAATTAGAGAGGAAGCTCTTGCATTGAGAGGAATTATATTAATCAATATGCAACTTACCTTTGATTCATGCAGTTTATATGAAAGTGAAATAGGGGTTTTGTTTGGGCTTTGAACTTGTTCAGTTGGAAATTGGGCTTCAACTGACCCATACCAATGTCCAAATTTAATTGTAGTTTCCTTGCCACCGAAGACCCATCTCCCTATATAATCCACAAAACCCTAACCCTGAAGAAAGACACAGCTTTTGGGAAATCCTGAAACCCTAAGACGCCCGCACCATAGCGGCGAGGGTTGCATTTCTCGATCTGTTCTTCCACTTCCACTGATTTTGTATAATCCCGACTTGATTTTGAAATCTAATGGCAGTTCTCTTGTTTTTGTTATGATTGAATCACGTGGGCAGTGATGACGGATTATCATTTCTCGAAACTGATTTCGTGTTTTGATCTTTTTTCTGGACATACAAAACAAATATTTTGATGACTGCGTTTGTGCGTGTCTGAGCCTTCATTCGTTTTTTGTTTTTGTTTTTAATGGAAATTTGATTTTGTCTGGGGGGATTTTGCGATGATAATAATGAACATTCCTCGTACTGAATGCTTCATAAGGCATGACAGACTCATCTCTTACACCCATAGAATCTGAGCTCTCTCCCCCCAAACTGTTATTCTCTGTTTAGCTTTTCTGTGTAATTTGTAATTGGTCTTGTGTTCTACCTATTGAAGGAATCTGAACTCTTTACTGATGAAGGGGACGAGCTTGTTCCTCGTTAAATAAATTTCTTGGGTTTTCAATATTTATTTTACAGTCCTTTTTCCCTAACTGAAATTGAGCTGTCTTTAAGAAAACCATTTTATGTTTCTGGTGAACGGTTGTTTAATGAGCTTTTGTAAGAATCATTGAAGTGATGATAGTAACTATTCAGTTGGAAGTTTCTACAATGTCTGAAGAATCTAAGCTTAGAAAAAGGTTTTAGTCATTGAAAACCTTTCCAGGTAACTATGTGGGCGTAATCAGAATTTCTTAAACTAATGTGACATCGTTAACCTCTTAAAACAAATCTAACTTTCAACATGGAACGTAGAATTCAAGCTCTGATTAACTGAAAGCTGCTGAAATGCGTTTATTGTAGAAACAATCAAAGCCTGGGCCCGAAGAGTTGCTATCAAACTTTTGTTGTCACTTGTCACTGTTCGCCAAGTCAACTGGAAAATGAGAACTTACAAGGGCTCCTTTCGGAACCCAGCAGGACCACCGGCAGCTGTTTGTTTGAGTGAAACAACTTGCATTGCATGTTTTAGTTTTACCCAAACTTGGATCCCAGAATTCATAATTACAGTACTTATACAACATAGTATTATCCTCATGTCTAAGGTAGGGTTTTTTAGTTGGACACTTTTTTTTATTCTGTTTCACATAATTTAAGATGGTCCCTATTGTGCTGTCCTGAGTTCAGACTATTTTGCTTTATCTCCAAGCAATAACGGCAGCTCTAATGGTGTCCCAAAGTCCCAACCAATAATTTCACCTTGTCCTTGGCAAGTGTCTCACTAGATGGTACAGCATCTGTCCTCTTTTTCTAACGCGTTTCTAATAGTCTTCCAATACTTCGAATGCCCTCAATAAGTTGCATTAACATGATCACTGAGGTGAGAGACTTAGGCTGGCTGGCTGGCTGGCTCTGACCATCTTCAACAATATCTGAACAGAAAAGGGACCCAGAGAGTTAAATAAAATCTAAAACATGACGTCAAACCAAGATCAGATCAAGAAGCTAAGGATCGAAATGGACATCAGTGGCTGGGCCAGAGTGAACCTGCAGGCCAATTCACTACTTTAAATTCAAGTTTTGTGGGGGAGTGTTCACGAGTGTCGAGTGTCTCCTCGCTCGAGCCCAGGGAACTTCTATGTATTTGTATCTCCTAACTCGCGACATTCGGACATTTTTAGTTAGATATCTTTGTTAGCGACCTACCCAACAGGAATGGATGGAGAGGAGCCTGCCACAACATGATATGATGATGGTGCAACGAAAGAATCAATCAAATGATCAATATCTGTTTGTCAAGTTACATGATGATATATATATATATATAGAAGTTTCACTCTTCATCATTGACTCTCTTGTCCCCACAGTATATATAGTCTTTGACTTTATATGGATTTACATCATTCTATTATTTTTCATCCCAAGCATAAGTTACTTTAAATTCATCAAACTATAGGATAAGGTTTCCATAAAAGCATGAACACAAGTAGCTGTTAAAACGAAACAAACCAAGTCTTACATGCTAAAATGAGACATAGCAGCAGAAATAAATTTACAAGATAAATGCAACTCCAAAGCTTCTTCAGTTCTTTTCCACCGGATTATAGGTGCTCGGATGATCCCAAGTTACAGGGATGGAATGCAGGATGAACTTACAACTGTTGAACTAATCACATCATCACAGAAGCTGGTACCATCATTGTTCTTCTTGCTCTCAGCTCTGGGGCTGCCACCCGAACTGCTGTTGGAGAGTGACACGAAATTTGCTTTCTGCAACACTCCAGTTGGAGAAGATCCCAACAGCTGACTACCATCCCACCCTTCATTCAAGAGGTTAAGGGCCGATGAACTCTTGTAAGTACTGGTGTTGCTGCCACCGGATGTCATGCTGAAGGCCTCCCCTAACGGCCCACACATTGAAGTTCCCCAGGAGATAGGTATCCAGTTTGCTTGCTTTTGGCTTGATTCGCTCGGGAAGCCGCTCGCTCCTGAAACCATTTCAATGGGGTCAAATTCGCGAGATAGCTTTAATGGTGAGAGAACGAGCTTATCCTGGGTTGGTGAGGATGATGATGATGTGAAGTCAGTGGAGACCATTGGGATTGACATTGAGAGTTGAGTCCAATCAGATTTCAGCTCTTCTGCCCAACTAATGACTGAGCGACTTCCATGGTTTTTGGGCCAGTCATCCATGAATTGACGAAGGGGATGTTGGTCTTGAGTTTCTTTGTCACTGAAGTTCAGAAATGACTCACAATTTCTGGAGTTCATATAACAACTCGTCTGAGAAGGATTAAGGAGAGAATCCGAGGAAACAAGTCCAAATTCCGACAGAGAAGATTCGACAATTCCCTGATCTTGCTTCGGTATGGGGAAAGTAGACTCCTCAGACTTTGGTTTGACAGCAGAAGAGACAATCGTTTTACCCCTTACATCCTGTGTTCTGCTAATCAAATTCAATTTAATTAGTGTCCAAAACTTTAGAAGTAACAAGAACCATGTGTGAAAAACATTTTGAAGTCAACAGTCGTGTAAAAACAGAGTAATGCACATCACAGTTACCAATTTGTACATATATAAAGCCTAAAATCAATGTCCAAATAGATCATTAGCATGGCAGATCAAAAGGTTCCACCTTTGAGAAGGAATCCCAAGTTTCAACTCTTAGGAATGGTCATTTTCCAAAAGAAAAGATGAAATAAAGAGGCCAGCTCTATAGGAAAAGTAAAGGAAGGAACTTTAAGTATAAACTCTTTTAAACCCCAACTTTAGAAAATAAGGAATTTAAATTGGAAATTCAATCACAAGAAATTATCAAAGTTCTTTTTCACCTTTTAACAGCAGAAGAATTGGCATCAGTTGGTAGCAAGCTCTTAAACTGTTTCTGTGCAATAGCAGGGCTGTTGGTGGTGCCACCACTGGTTATAACCGACGTTGACATGGAAGAAGTCATCGGCACCACCTTGGAATTGGTAGTCACAGTGGCAGCATGGCCAGTCTGGCCTTCCACAGGCTTTCTTGAACGATGGCGGCCACGATTAATGTGCCTTTCGCAATACTTTTGGTCCACTACAGCATCCCTTGAACACCGCCATTTCTTCCCGTCTGTTCGACGGCACCTTCCCGGTTCAGGATCATTGTTGTTGCCACCATAACCCAAATGGAAACCGCCCCATCCCACTGTAAATTAGAAAGAAGCAAAACAAAATAGGAAAAAAAATAGAAAGTGGAGGGTTGAGGGAGGAGAGCAATCAGCCAAAAGAAGGGGACCCAAAAAGAACAACTCCAAAGACTCATACTTTAAAAAGCTAAAAGGGGCACTTTTGATTCGTGAGCATATAATGGATTTGTGAAAGTAATTTCGTTAAAAACCTGAAAACACAACACAAACCAAACAAACTAAAAATCCCATTACATAATAAATAAAAGCGACAAAGAAATCTATCGTAACCAGTAAAAAGTCAGATATATAAACCAGCATACTCATGAGTAAACCCAAACACACGGATGAAGACATAAACTTTTCGTCTAAAACAAAAAAGAAGAAAAAGGAACATACGGAGATTGATTCAGAAATATGATTACTTGTCCAAGTATTGCAGGGAATACAATGTTGGCCTTAGCTATTGTCTTCGAGATGAGGAATGCAAAGAAGCTTACATGAGTTGGGAGGGAATGATCCAGCAGAAGCTCCGGGCAAACCGTACGGGTAAAGCGACTTCTTGAGCGGGATGAGTAAATTGGAGGGCACAGGCACATTTGCAGAGATATATTTGTAGATCAAGGCCTGGTGTTCTAGCTCCATCCACTGAGATGGACTGAAAGGCCCTCTTGTCCCAGAAAAGGGACCATGCAAGCTTCCATTCAAACTTCCAGTACCAGAACCTGCTCATTTGAATACAAATTTTCTTTCCAAATGAAAAATAGATTTATTTCAAACAACTAAGCTCTATCTGTTAGTCCTACTGATTTCTCTAATCTTAATTACCTTTTTCATTTCAGATATGGTTTGACCATTTAAGATTTTACCAAATCAAGAGCAGAAAGAGTAAAAAAACATCTTTCCTCTCAGACAAGACTCCCTTTTTTTGATTTCCAAATACCCAACCTACCTAGAAGATGGAGATGAGGACAAAATGGACATCACTAATCCATCTTAGCTATCTCCAAAACCCGCATCACAAAATCAAATACCAAACAAACCCCGCAGCTCAACTTTGACCAAAACAAGAACTATCAAGGAAAAAGCACAAGAGCATTCTAACATAATACCTGAACTTCTACTATATGCAGCGGTTGTCAGTTGATGATAATAGGGAAAGCCAGAGTTATTTTGAGCGCTTTTCTCCATCAACCCACCACTTGTACTAAGAAAAGGAGTAGCTTCTGCTTTGGGTGACGAGAAGCTGAGCATGTGCTCTCGTTGGCGAGTATCACAAGAAACCATAACATTAGATCTCAAGAAAGGACTTGCTTGGTGCAATGCCATTGTCTTGGGGACAGATACATCGTCACTCCTGACCATCTTTAGACTCCTCCACTCATCACAAGACGACCCCTCGTGCATAGCTGAACTAGATTCAAGAATCTTTCTTTTGGTCTCAGGAGCTGAGACCTGAGAAGAAGCTCCAATATGTTCAGGACCCACAAAACCATCCAACCCTAGAGCCCCAAAGTTCATGTTGGAGGCAAAACCAACCTATCTACAAAACGACCATGAATACCCCCATAGCGGTGGAAGTGAAAGTGGGAAGCTTTTTCTTCTCTCTCTCTCTCTCAAGGGTTGAAAGGGCAAGAGAGAGTGAAAGATAAACGCAGCACAAGGGTGGGCTCTGTACTTTATTTGTTTAATGGGGTAAGCTAATTGAAGAGAGAAGAGACTACGAGGGAACACACCAACACTAGCCAAAGAAGGCTATCACCGGTACCACCCTCTCAAACATGCTACCATATACCTATCCATGGTCTATTATAAGGTGGTGAGAAATAAAGATTTTGTCATTTTTAGTTTGTGAAGTTACTTCAGTGTCCCTGTAAGGTCTTTTTGTTCTTCTTGAACATTTTTTAGCTCTTCTTTTGCTGTCAAATTCACAAAATATCTTTTTTTCAACCTACGAATTCATAGTTGTTATTTTTTAAATATGTATTAGATAAATTTTTGAACTGATTTAATAGTCTATAAATCACAACAATCAGGTACTCTTCACTAGACAAATCTTATATAACCTGCTCGATTAAAAGAGTAAAAATAACGGGATTCGAACTTAAGATCTTTTAACCCTATATCTACCTACTCTACTAGCTCGACCACCGCCTGCGGAGCTTTATAGTAATCATTAATCATTTGAAAATTCCAACAATTCAATCTATATAATTGTAAAACTTTTAATTTGGTTAATCTTTTGGTTTAATTTTTAATTTTTAATTTTAATTTATTTTAATAATCTTTATTGTTAAAATTAATCAATTTATTAGTTATTCTATAATTTCTAAATTAATCAATTTTTATAAATACAAATAAATCAATTAATTTTTATTTAACATTATAATTTTATTTAAATTTCAAATTTTTTAATGAGTAAAGATATTTTTAATTATATTTTAATTTCCTTTATTTTATTTTGATCTTTAACAGATTTTATGACTATTTATTGATTAAACTTTTTAAACCTAAAATTTCTTGATTTATCGATTTAATTTCGATCTAATTTTTTAAATATTTGTAATTACTCTTGAAAATTGGATCTCATAATTATCTTGTAATTTTTTAAGTTAAAAGTTTAAATTTTGATTAATCAGGCATTATAAACTAATAGACGTGGGTCCATAATGAAAATTTGACACTTTTTTGTAAGTTAAATTAATTTATATTAGCAAATACAAATAATTATATAAATATTAAAATATCAATTAACGTATTACAATGATAAGTTGATTATTATAAATTAAGAAATTTTCTTTTTTCAAAATAGATTTTTTAAGGAAAAATTAAGATTGATAGTCTAAAATATATAATTTTTATTTTCATAAATTACCATCTTATTGAACTAATATATAACTACAATAACAACAATAATAAAATTTCAATAAACATGTAGCTTTATACAATAGTTACTATTAAAGCCATATCACGTACAATTATAGCATTTCAAGGCTACTTATGGCATTTCACCCAAAAAAAAAAAAACTTGATTTAAATCTTGACCGCTTTTAACAATTGAGTATTAAACTTGTCGCTTGTCGTCTGGTGTAACAGCATTATCGTAACTCGGGGTTACAAAGTATAAAGCGGTTTTCATGTCTTGTGGTGGTATCTCTCATTAGAGCATCAAACAAACATGTTATTGCCACGTGACCCCACAACCCAAAATCTATTTACCTTCTTTTTTCCTTTTAAAGGAAGTACCGTAATCGTTACTTTTTTTTTTATTACATTAGATATTTCAGTTTAGTCGGACCAATCTTAAGTTTTTAAGACCCTATTTTAAGAGTCCTAGAGAATGTAAATCTGGATCTTCAAGATCCTTCAGGTTCCTACGTAGCCTGTACACTTCTGTGCATAAAAAGTCGCAACATATTTGATTGATCAACTGCTGATTGATTGCTAGTCTTACTCAACATCAGGTTCTCAGTAACTATCGAATTTTCTAGTAGCTTTAACTCCCATACTGTCGCTAGAAGTGAGGGGTCCGTAATTGATCTAATCAAGGAGCTTTGCCCAGGGGACTAGAGAGTCATCAATAGAGAACAATTCTCATTTCCCCTCCTTTTGCATGACTCGAACTCAAAACCTCCTGTAAACGAGAGCTTTAAGTGAGGAGTTTACACCGTTTAGGTCATTCTTTGTTGTCGAAATTGTTACTTTTTGAATATATAGTGGATAAATTTTTGATTTGATACAATAATTTATAAATTATGTAAATTGAATACTTTATATTAGACAAATATTATACGACAGGTTTGATCAAGAGAATATAAATAAAGGGTTATTACCTTTTTGTTTGACATCTACTCTGTAATTTTGCTCCAAAAAATTAAATTGATAAAATAAACAATTTAAACATTTAATTGTTATAAAATTAGTGTATAATAAAATAATTAAAATTTAAAATTTTTTAAGTAAGAATAAAGAAATAACTTATTATTACAATAAGGTTAAAATTTAATTAAAAATCAAATAATTTGTAATAACAAATTTATTAAAGTAAATCGAATTAAAAAAAGTTGATCAGTTTAATATTTTTGTTATTGAATCATTCAAATCGGTTCAATTTCTTAATTATAAAGTTAGCTCAATCTTATAATTAGATAATACATTTTTCGAGATTAGGTACTTTTATATATTGATAAAATTTGAAGGTGATATGTTTTAAATGTTTATTAAATGAATTGTCAAAATATATGCAATATTTTTAAAAATATGTCATTTAAATAAATTATTTTATAAATTAATAATTAAAAATAAATAGGAACTCATTTCCTAATTAAGTAAGCAACACATTCTTGATCTCTTTTTTCTTTTTTTAAAAATTAAAAATTGACTATATTTTTAGCTGACACCCGATCTTCTATTCTAATAATTCTATTTCGCATATAATACGACATCGTTTTAACTATAAAATAATATTGTATTAAGCAAGAAAGAGTTAAAACAAAATAATCAGAAAAAACACATATAAAGTCTAAACCCCTTTTTTAACTCTATTTTACGGAAATAAAAAGACCATATACGACAGAAATTCTATAAATATAATGTCAAATCATATAATTAAAACTAAAAAATTGAATTTATTGTCCATTATTAGAGCATTAGTCAGGCATACTTTGACTTGTTACTGTTCTTATGCTAAGGTTTTGTGATGGTCTAGTCGGTGGCGGTGAGTATAAACGTTGGTTTGGTGCAAGCCTTAATTTGGATAAGACAAGTGGCGAGCATGCAATCATAAATGTGCAACCTTTTGCTTAATAAGGCCAAAGACTCTTTTTGGTTACTTTGAGATAGGACCTGGTCTATGTTTTGTTTAGGCACGAACTATCCCACTTAAGAAACCGACTAGATAGCCCCGTTCGAAAATAATCCAAAAACCACAATAATTGGATTAGAATTGGATCATTTGCTTAAAATTATTTGGATTTAGTTTCTCAGGAGTGATTAAGATGAATGTAATGGATTCTTTTAAAGCATGTGTTAAGAATCTAAATTTAAAACGTAAATTAAAAAATTTCTTTCAAATTTGACTATTTATTCCTCTATTATACGTGTTCTAGAAATGTTTGTAATCAAATAAATAACTCTACGAACGAATAAATCAGATCAAACTAAAAAATAGAAAGATTTGTACAAATTATACCTTTTGTCATTATTTTGTGGAAAATCACTATGTATGAATATGTTAGATGCCTATGACTTGATTGGTGGGCACTAGATTCTCACCAATATTTGCATTACTCAAGTCAACATTCTCACTTCCGCTTCGTCCACCCCTGGTCACGCAGGTGCTATCCTCTAAAGCGGAACGCTTCTCTATCAATGTATTTTTACATCTCACATCTTCGACAGCAAATGTCAACAGTTCGAGTCCGCTTATCTCTAACTCGTGAACTTAACTTGTACAAAGCTATACGATAGAACTCAATTTTTTCAGTATCAAAATTAATAATTAGAAAATTAAAACAATTCGACTAATTTAATCTTAAAACTTTTGAACTGACTAATTTTTAAAATTAATGTATCATAATAATTTTAAAAAATATTAATTTTCATAAATTAATTTAGTTTTATACATAAGCTAGTTTTAATTTGAGAGCCTATTTCTTCAACTAAACTTTAATTTTTATGGATAAAAACAATTTCCTTCTTTAACTATATTTAAAATTATTTAATTTTAATATTTATCAATTTTATGACAATTTAATATCAATTGAGTTTTATAATTTTAAACATATTATTTTATTAATTTAATTTTCAATTCAATTTTTACGATATTGATTAAAATTCTTATTCTTTTATTAGTTGGCGTGAATCAAGTTAATTACTTATAACCTAGAGGGCGTGGAAACATATCCATGCGTTATGTTTTGGGGGACAAATCTCCTGTTTCTGTTAGTATGTTTCTAGTGTTTAAAATTTAGGCTCGCAGTTGGGTCATTGTCACAAATATACGCCCTATTCTAATGTTGTTTTCATGTCCATCCTACTATCCACGCTCATTTAATGTGCCATTAATATATCGTTGAAACTGGGCATCATTGAAAAATATTTATTATTTATAAAATTTTTAAAAGACTTTTAATTAAAAATATTTTTTCATATTTTATTTTTATATGAATAGTTTAAAAATAAACTCCCAACCAATTAAGAATAAAGCTGCATAATATTATATCTCTTTAAACTTTACATTTAAGCAAAATTTGTATTGAGATATTATTGCTATTGTTTAATGTTTTTAAAAGATTTTGAATTAACTATTTATCTATTATTATAATACAATTTAATATAAGAAGACTTATAAATATTTAATAATTATTTATGTTTACTAAAAATAATTTATTAAAAGGAAATTTTAGTATTTACTATATTATATTGTATTTTTAAAATTGTTAACTACTAAAAATATTTTAAGTTCTAATAAATAATTAGACCTTAAAAGTTTAAAAAATATAATGTTTTTTCATTTTGATGAATATGACAAATAATTATTTGTGAAAAAAAAAACAATTCAAATTAATTTTAAAAGCATGGTGAGCGATAACAACGTAAGTATGGTACGAAACGAAATGATAGGGACGGAAGGAAAGGACATTTAAAGTTTTTATTTCTTTTTTAATTTTTCCAGTTTTTAAAAATTATTTTAATTTTTTATAATCTGAAATTACTAGCAATTAAATATATTAATTATTTAATTAACTAAAATATAAAAATGTAATTTAATTTAATTTAAAATATTTCATAAATAATAAATTTTAATTAAATAATTTAAAAAAACAGAACAAACGACATTTAATTAATTACATTTTCAAAACATCACTTTCAGGGACGTGCTGGGCTCGGTGGGTTCCAGCTGCTGCCCACGTGACCGAATTATCTAAAACAGGGTCTGTTTTTCCTTGTTTTAATCAAGAATCTCAAAGCTGATGGATTTGTTGGTGTGCCCAGTTTTAGCAATAACTCTCTTTTTCAATTCTGGTCAAAAACAAGAAGGGATGGCAAAAGGGCTGGGCGAGGCCTGAATTATAAAGGCAAAAGTATATTATTTTGTTGAAAATAAACTCATTTTGTCAAATTTTTCTAAGAACATGATAATTTCAGCTAAATTCGGGTTCGGGTTTAAACTCAGGCTCAAACTGGGGCTGTCTCAAGCTAGATCGGACCGACTTCGGCTGCTATCTAGAGTCAATTTGACATTAAGCTCTTTAGAAATATGAAGGATGTGACATGTTGTGCTTGTAACGTATATAAATTTTATTATTTAATAAGTTAAAAATATCAAAACTATAAAATAATCATTTGGTGTGTTTTATTTCATAATTATTTTATAATGTTTGATATTTTTAGTACCCTCTCATTTTGTAGTCCAAGTAGCCTCAGTTTGTAGGGAAGGACTTTCAAATTGCCCATAAAAGCCGACCAACCGGTGGTTGGAGACCTATGGGATCAAAAGATGATGAAGCTCGTGCAATATATTTATAAAATGCAATTAGTCAAGACTTAAGAGTGAAAATATGTCAATTTTGTAAAAATTAATTGATTTTTAATCTCATTTGAATGCAACATCTCTACTATTTAGAAATAAGATTACGTACTATTAGACCTTTTCAGATTCAATGTCTGAACGAGATTTTTACCGGATATTAGTATTTTTGTTGTAATTAATTTTGAATCAGTTAATTACGTACAATTTTAAAATATTGATTGTGAGTTTTATCAAAAGATAATAATTATAATCTTTGATAATAAAAAAAGCATCTTAAGATTTTAAACTTCCAAGTTTTAAAATTCTCAATATGCTTTATTTTAAAGTATCCCACGTGGATTAAAAATAAAAATATTAAAGAGTTAATAAATTATAAGGGTCGACTAATAAAATGAATGACTAGTTATAATTATTTTGACAATAGTTAAACCTAAGTCTAACTCTTGTTAATGAACTATATACCCTGCCCATATTAAAAATTCTAATATGATATTAAAACAGTTTTAGTCTGAATTCTTAATTTTTCAATTGTTCATTTAGATATCCAATTATAGCGGCCCAATCTAATTAACACTGTGCTTATTTCAAGTAACAACTGATATCTAATCTCAGTTACATTTGAAAGAGATAATAAATGGTGATGATCAGTTAACCAAATAGTCAATTCTAATAATTTGAACTCAAACTCAATTTTTAAAAATTCCAATATTTTGTGTTAACATATATACTTTGTAATATACTTTATTATTAATTATTTAAGTTAACTTTAAATTATTAGTTTATCTACATCATATAATTATTTGGTTATCATGTATTTTTTTTATTTCTAATACACAGTCACCATTTGTATTATCATTCAATAAGATTAAAAGTCTCTGGACCGTCGCCTAGAAAATCAGTGGCTGGTTGAATAGCACTAATGTTATGGGGCCGGAACCAATTGATGTAACCAATTAAAGGTTTTTTTTTTCATTTTTTGAATTTTGAGTTTGGAGGTTAATTCATGATTGGTAGGAAATGTGCAGTATGAGGCTCCATGAAGAAATCACGTGAGAGTTATAAATGGCCCATGGCCATATCCTTATTTGGAATCGGTCAAATATGCAATGGAAAAGGAATAATGCCCCGAAATGATTACTCTGCTGCTGCTACTCCACATGAGTGCAGCAAGGATGGCCTTGCTCCATCACTCATCAACATCAGTTAAAAAAAGGAAACTTGGAAAACAAAAAAGAACATTTTAAAAATGTTTTTTAATAATTTAATAGTGAAAAGATATAACCCAATGATAAAAAAATCTAAATTTAATTTGACTGGAAGTATAACAAATTAAATTCGAAAAAGGAAATATATA
>JAOSBN010000179.1:3617336-3628466 GCA_027563595.1 Erythroxylum suave | reverse complement strand
TATATTTATTTATTTATATTTATATGGAATTCAAATTGAATTCAGATTCACAGTGTCCAAGTCTTGAAGTAACAAATGGGCAAATGGGCTGAAGCTTGAGTCTTGAAACAAGTGTGAAATATTGTAAAAACACACCCTTTACTGGTTAGAAATAAGCAGACCTTGATCCAGGTCCAATAGGAACCTATAAGACTTTCGGCCTACTCTTATCACCAGCTCACCTCTCTGACTCCCAAGAGTCAATCCTCAAAGCAGAGGATCTAGGTTTTCATAGCTATCAGATCCTACCAATTTGGGAGGTCTAACGGACAAGCCTTCAACGTCCCTCTCGTCTGGTCATGCAACGAGGACATGTCGCAGTATCCAATTAGATTTTAATGGGGTGTTCGGGAGCCTCATTGCCCCCGGAGTGCGACATAACATCCATGGGCCACGCACCAAGCCTAAGTCTAGAAATAAAGGGAAAGTCATGGCCCATCAGGACAAAGGGGCTTGGTCTGGCCCCCTCTCCCGCCTGTTTGGAAAAGGGTCGAACCATGAAATCACAATCTAACCCCTGAACTGGCCCATGGAGCCCCATCCAACAATCTGCATCCATTCCCCTTCCGAGCTAATTTGTGACGATCACGCAGTACAAGAAATGGTTAGGGGTGAGTCCGGACATTCCAAGGAGGACCCCACGCAATTTAAAGACAATCACATTATCCGCATTAAAGTAAACATCCTCCCATCGTCTAAACCTCCGGATATTAGAGACGATGACATCGGGATGGAGAATAATTCGACACCGTCAGTTGTGGTGGACATGGAGCCGTAACCACAAGATAGCAACGCCGATGATGGGTGTTACCCAACTCCTGAGCTTTCGCCGAGTTAGGAGACTGTTCGAATTTCCTCTGTGTTACTTTTATGTCGATCCTCATTTGGAACTGTCAAGGTGCTGGAGGAGCCCAATTTATCCCTATTTTGCAAAATTATCTCAAAATCCACCGACCAAGGATGGTGGTGCTATTCAAAACCTGCATTAGTAGCGGTCGAGCTCTAGAAGTTATTCGAAAGTTGGGGTTTGACCATTCATTTTGAGTGGAGGCAAACAAATTTGTAGGCGGCATATGGCTTTTCTGGATGGTCGATTTTGACGTTTAGATAGTGATGGCACACAGACAGTTTATCGATACGAACATCCGACATGATTCCTTTCACTTTGCTTTTACTACTATTTATGCTAGTCCTCAGCGACCATGCAGAAAATGTTATGGTCATATCTACGATGGATTGGTAGCATGATAGACATACCCTGGCTCATCGGAGGTGATTTTAAAGCTAAACTGGCCAACGATGAGAAACATGGAGGCTCTCAGTCTAACCTGATTATGGACAAAAATTTTCAGGATTGTGTGCAATGTTGTGGACTACATGATATGGTCTATATTGGGTTAAAATATACTTGGCGAAGGGGGACAGTACGAGCTAGACTGGATCGAGTCTTATGCTCTTCGAAATGGCTGGAATTATTTCCCTATACGACCAAGCACGCTCTTATTCCCTCATATTTGAGATACCTAGTCCAAAGTTTTGGTTTCAATTTGCTTAGCTCACTCATGATGATTTTAACAAGTTAGTTGATGACTACTGGTCCACGGCAGCGACCGCTTTTCAAAGCTCCTTAGACTCGTTCTCCACAAGGCTCATGAGATGAAATAAGGGCGTGTTTGGCAATATTTTTCATTGGAAGAAACGCCTCTTCACTAGATTGGAGGGCATTCAATGGACCACGGATATTGAGCATTTCGATTCATTTCTGGATTTGGAAGAGAGGTTGTGAGGAGACCTACCCAAGCTCGTTGTGAGGAAGAGATTTACTTGAATTAGCAGTCAAGTAGTATCTGGCTCTCACAGGGAGACAGAAACACCAAGTTTTATCATACTTTAGCATTGGCAAAGTGAAAGAAATTAAGGATAACCCGGTTAATTGATGATGATAGACAGATGCTGACTAATCACCAAGAAATGTAGCAACTAGCCAAGAATTATTTTGAAATTTTGTTTACATCCCCTGACAATACTACTTCCAACTCTTCCATTTTTGGGGCCTTCCCCGCACTATTGGCAGAGTCAATCCAGACTTTGACTGATCTAATCCTCGAGGTCACAATCCGACAGGCTATCTTTGACATCAGCCCTAGCAAAGCACCAGAGGCAGATGGGTACACTGCTTCTTTCTTCCAACAAAAATGAGATAAGGTGAGTCCTGCAATATTGGACTGTATTCAAAATATTTTATGACATGAGCGATGGGAAACCGGGGTGAACAAAACCATCTTAGTATTAATTCCCAATGCCCCCTCCCCAGTTTCTCTGTCTCAATTTCGACCTATTAGTCTTTACTCAGTTTTATACAAAGTCATCTCGAAAGTGAATGTAAACTGCCTGAAGCCATATCTCGATTCCCTCGATGATCAAACCCAATGTAGTTTTGTCCTGGGCAGACATATTACAAACAATATTATAATAGCCCAGGAGGCCATCCATTCAATGAGACATAAGAAGGGGAAGATAGGTATATTGGCAATTAAAGTCGATTTAGGAAAAGCATATGATCAACTCAGATGGGATTTTATCAACGATACATTACGGGAAATAGGCATACCGAACCCTTTAACCAATATCATTATGAAATGTATATCCACGGTTTCTATGCAATTATCTTAGAATGGGTCCCTTTCTAATCATTCTTTCCCTACTAGGGGTATTAGACAAGGACACCCACTATCGTCATATATTTTTGTGCTTTGCATGGAAAGGTTGGGACACTTGATTTCTAGTGAGATGTGCAGCGGTAATTGGAAACTGTTTCGTATGAGCAGAAAAGGGCCTCCCATATCACATTTCTTCTTTGCTGATTACCTTTTCCTATTTGTTGAAGCCTTGTCCACCCAAGTTCAAGTTATTTGAAGGGTTTTGGATTCCTTTTGTTGAGCCTCGGGCCAACTAGTCAGTAAAGCAAAAACTAGAATCTTTTTCTCCAAGAATGTTTGTCGAAACAAAGCTCGCATACTCAGCCAAGACTCTCAGTTTACATATACTAATAACCTGGGTAAATATCTTGGTGTTCTGTTGATACATGAGCAGTCCTCACGGAATACATACTAGTATATCTTGGAACAAGTCTAGCAGAGACTTGCAGGGTGGAGCACCTGAGAACTCTCTTTCGCGGGGCGTGTCACATTAACCCAGTCAGTCATCTCTTCTCTCTCGATTTACACAATGCAAATGACGCAATTATCACGATAATTCTGTGATGATCTAGAGAAGTTAATGAAAATTTTCATTTACGGTAACTGGAATGGAAGGAGGAGAGTAAATATGATTTGGTGGGAGGAAGTCCATCGCCCCAAACAAGCTGGAGCTTAGGCATTAAAAAAGTTCGCATCAGAAACAATGTTTTACTTGCTAAACTTGGTTGGGCAGTGCTCACCAACCCAAATGCACTTTGGGTACAAATCATCCATGCCAAATTTAACGTCGACGATCACAATATCCCCTATTCTGTAGTAAGGCCTAGGGCTTTGATTATTTGGTGAGGGATTGCAACTACTTGGAATTATGTTTGTCATGGTATTTCTTGGCACATCAGAAATGGTAAACGGGTCAATTTCTGGTTAGATGGTTAGGCAGGAGATTGGGGTCCTCTCTTAACGATCACGACCTCTCCACCATCAAATAATTTATTACAAGCTTCAGTCCAAGATATGGTCCATGAGAATGGTAACTGGAACTGGAACCGATTTCAACATTATCTTTCGTTGTTAGTCTGTATGACCATTGTTCCCATTCATCCACCCAACAGTAAGATGGATGAGGAACGAATAGTATGGGGATTCACAAAGAATGGAATGTTTATGATCAACTCTACCTACGATCTCATTGAGGGTTCTCCAATGCAAGACAATAATCGAATTTGGAAAATGATATGGAAATGGCCAGGGCGACAACAGATTCGTTTGTTCCTTTAGCTTCTGACTAAAAACAAACTGCTTACAAACTAGGAGCGCGCGGCCCGACATATCTCAATGATATCCAAATGTCGATTCTGTAATCACGAGGAGACTATTTTGCATGCGATGAGAGACTGTAGCAGGGTGTCTGCTTTCTGGCAACAATTCCCTACAGCTGCCCTCGATACTTCCTTTTTTCAAATGAATTTAGACATGTGGATGTGCACTAACCCAGGCAATTTGAACCAAGTGCAGCGGTTCGAATGGACTACTATTTTTAGCACCTCATGTTGATATTTATGGCAGCGGCTTAATAAAAATATTTTTAAGGAGGACTTGCATTAGCCCGTCGACGGGGCCGAGATGGTATTAGAATTTATTGCCTGGATAGAAAAGGCAAAGGGAGTAGCAGGTAGAGTTATCTCAACAAGGGTAGCCCCATTGGGTACACCAATAGGTTGGACCAAAGCACCGGACAGTTGGGTCAAAGTTAATACAGATGGGACAGTGCAGTACGCCTCTGGCATTGCCTCAGCTAGAGGTTTAATTTGGAACAGTGTGGGGCATTGGTGTGGTGGTTTTTTACAGAGTCTGGGGATTGTTTCCCCCTTACATTCTGAACTTTGTGGGGCTTTAACTGGACTACAGCAGGCATGGGACTTTGGCTACTGTAGAGTAGTATTAGAGGTGGATTCGTTGGAAGTTATTAATATACTTTCATCTTCTATCATAGTATTCTTTGATGGCTCACAGGTGGCTAGGGACCTTCGGGAGATTATGGGATGCGAGTGGAACATCCAGTTGCAGAATATCTATAGGAAAGGCAATAAGAGTGCTGATAAACTGGTGCATTTAGCTTCGCTTACACCTCCGAGAACTCATATGCTTCATGACATACCTTAGCGGTATC
Organism: Erythroxylum suave; assembly: GCA_027563595.1. Classification (NCBI taxonomy): domain Eukaryota; kingdom Viridiplantae; phylum Streptophyta; class Magnoliopsida; order Malpighiales; family Erythroxylaceae; genus Erythroxylum; species Erythroxylum suave. Next base: position 3,623,558 of record JAOSBN010000179.1, on the reverse strand, counting down.
TACAGCTCATTACACAGGATCTACAGGGAGCTTTGGCTTATCGAAGCCTGTAACTGTCGGATGTAGTTTGTTCTCCATATGTATTAAAAAAAAAAAGAAATAAGCGGATCTTTCTAGAGTACGCTTCTTGTTGAAGTAAAATTTTTTATAGGATGCTATAATGAAAATAGTGTGAAACATTATTTATTTATTTTATTGTTATTTATTTATTATTATTATTAATTTAATGTACTTTTAAAAATTATCACATATATATTTTTATGTAAGTCTATTAAAAGTATTCTCTTCATTAATTATAAATTATGTGTATGAGTTAAATTTCTACTAAAATAATTTTATTGTAAATTATTATCATTTTTGGTAGAAAAAGAAGTTTGAAACATCATTAATTATATGTAGGTTGGGGGATTTTTAATGGAATATAATATTATTCTATTGGTTGAGATGGTGATTAAAAATAAAATGGAATGAAATAAGGTAAAAAAAAGAGAGTTTTATATTACATCTCATTTCATCATATACAATAAAAACAAGAAATTTCTGATTTGAGAGATTTATGATAAATGTAAAATAATAAATAACTTTTCACTATATTATATTATATTATAAACCTTCATATTAAATAATATTTTACTATATTATATTATGAGTAATTCCATTTCTCCCAAAGAACTTACATTTTATTTTATAAAAAATCTCGTATTCAATCACATATAGCCTTATTCAACATGCGGCAACTGAAACGGAGGCGTTTCAAGTCCAAATAACGGAATCGGACCGTTTAGTTACAACCACACAAAGCCAAAAATGTGGCGACTTCTCCCGCCACACAAAAAAACTAACTTCGCTTGGCGTCTTCGTTCTTCTTTCAAAGTCAATGGCGATCTCGATCTCTGCGGTATCTGCAAAGTCCATTCAGTCTCTCCCGAATCTTTCCTTTTCCTCTTCGAAATATCCTAAACTATTTCCTTCTTCATCCTCTTCAATCTTCTCCTCGAAGATTCCGTCTCGTTGCCTCTCAAGTCCTACTATGACCAAGCCTGATCTCGTCACCAGAGCCTCTGCTTCCGATCTATCGGAGAATATTGGGGAATTACTCGGAGATGTTCGCATCTTCACCGCAGCTGGGGAGCCTGTCCTGTTCAAGGATCTCTGGGACCAAAAAGAGGTATCGTTTCAATCTTACCCCTTCAGTCTATAACGGTTTTTCTAGTTGATTAAGTAGAGGCATTTGATGCGCAGGGAATGGCTGTTGTTGCGCTTTTAAGGCATTTTGGATGTATTTGCTCGTAAATACTAAACTTACTCCATATGATGAGAATTTGCTTTATTGTTAATTAGTTGTATGGCTTACTTGATTTGAACTTTCCTTTGTGAAAGTTGGGAGCTTGCTTCCTCTTTAAAAGCATCGAAAGACAAATTTGAGGCAGCTGGTGTCAAGCTTATTGCAGTTGGTGTTGGTACTCCTAATAAAGCTCGTATTCTTGCTGAAAGAGTACTGCTCTTTCCTCATCACTTCCTGCGTACTACTACTTTGTAGTTATGCGTATAACATATAATTCTTGGAAGATTGATTAATTTGTTGTTTATGATATGTGGTCATTGATCAGTTACCATTTCCAATGGAATATCTTTATGCCGATCCTGATCGCAAGGTAACATACCTCAAGTTTACTTCTGCTGTATTGGCGGCAACTGATCACTGATAGTCTTACCTTCTTATTTCAGGCTTACGATGTCTTGGGCTTATACTATGGACTCGGTCGTACATTCTTCAATCCAGCTAGTGTAGACCCTCGTGTCTTTTGCTCTTTCTTTGGGCAGTGTGTCAATTAATATGTACTGAAGAGTAATGGGCCTTTTCTTTTTTAACGTGACAGGCTAAAGTTTTCTCCAGATTTGGTGCTTTTCGGGAGGCTTTTAAGAACTATACCATTAAAGCAACCCCTGATGATAGAAGCAGTGTATTGCAACAGGTTTGGTTTGACCTTGTTGGAACTAATGCATGCCATAGAAATTTTCGTGCTTAAGCGTACGTACGTGGTAATAATTTTAGTCAGTCGAGCTTCAAAAGTTCAAGCTTTGCTGATTAACATTTTCTGTTTGGCTGGGCTCAGCCCTTCCATCACATGAATTAAGATGAAGCTGAAGCTTGGTTTCTGATGCCTGGGTACAAGTTGTGGGACAGTTGATATCCTTGTATATGGAAATGTTAGTGATTCATTTGGTAGAAAGATGATACAGAAATGAAAAGTAAGTTATACGTTAAAGAATCTACATTAAGTTGATTGGGCGGCTGGTTAAAGCTTGACCTTTTCAATTAACGAGCTCAAATCAATCTTAAGCTTTGTTTCATTATGAACTTGACAAAAGCTTGTGGATTCTTTACGAATAACTAAACAGTGATCCAGGGCCTTATATGCCCTTAATGTTGCTAAGTCAATATTCTTTGCTTTTGATCTTGTTTTTAGGGAGGAACGTTTGTATTCAGAGGGAAGCAACTGTTATACGCCAGAAAAGATGAAGGGACAGGTGATCACGCTCCTTTAGATGACGTTTTCGAGGTTTGCTGCAAACTTCCAGTTGCATGAAGCTTCACAAGATAGGCAACTAAGAATTTGGACTTGTACGCTTATGGGATCAATACTTTATGTGTGTAAATGTTATATGTCTTGCAGGGTTCATATATGATAGTGTTTTAGCTTTAAATTGTACCATGGTTGCTAGAGGCAAACCCTTCGTCTTCCTTCAAAAGAACTTCGTTAACATTATAGATGGAATAAAGTCTGGCTATTAGGAAAGTTGTGTTGAAGATCTCTATCTTTTACTTAATTGTAGGGATTGACTTTACTATTTTAGATGGGATCATATCCCTTGTTGTATGGAAAGTAGTTATCGTAATTTTTACGTAGTGATCTTGTAAAGCTGTTGTATTATATAAAGACGTGTAAGTCTCATGAAATAACATAATTCATTCTCTCGTATTTGTTCTGCTTATGTTTCATTCATCATCATTCTCTCTTCTTGACATGGTATCAGAGCAATAAGCTCCCGGTGTTGATCCAAACTACCCTTCCGCGTTATGTCTTCTGGCGACGACGACAATACTGTCAAGGCAGAACACTCATCTGCCAAGATGGATGCGTCATCTCCTTTATTTGTTCATCCGTCCGATCAGCCAGGACAGGTGATTGTACCAGTTAAATTGAATGAAGTTAACTACCCCTCATGGAGCAAATCCATTATTCATGCCCTCACTGCCAAGAACAAATTTAGATTCCTCGATGGCTCCGTTCAACCACCATTAGAGGATGAAGAACCCGTTGAATACAATCTCTGGAAGCAATCCAATAGCCTCCTGTTATCATGGCTCATCAATGTTGTCGAACCACACATCGGTGAAAGCATCGTGCATGCAAAGACAACACAAGAAGTTTGGGAGGACCTCAGAGATCAATATTCCCAGAAAAACGCCCCAGCCATATTTGATGTATAGAAGAAGATAGCAACAATGCCTCAAGGCTCAATGACAGTGGCTGCTTATTACACAAAAATTAAGGCCCTCTGGGAAGAGCTTGATGCCTATCGAGTTCGTCCTATTTGCAATCAAATGAAGGCGCACCGTGATGAACGTGAGGAACACAAATTAATTCAATTCCTCATGGGACTTAATGAGAGTTTTAAGACGGTTCGCGGCAACATCTTGATGATGACTCCTCTGCCGAATGTGCACCAGGCATATTCACTTATTATTCAGGAAGAAACACAACATTGTTTATCTTCTGAAGTTACTGATAATTTTTCCATTGCAGCATCCATACAAAGTGCAAGAAATAATTCTTCAAAGAAAGGCAAATTTTGTGATCACTGTTCTAGGCTAGGTCACACAATTGAGGAGTGCTGGACTTTAAAATGTCACTGCACATTTTGTGATAAAAATGGACACACTGAGGATAGATGCAGGCAAAAGAAATCGCAACAAGGCGTTAAAGGGAATCCTCGCACGACTGCCATTGCAGCCGATTCCCAGATGACGACTGACGTCAATTGTGACAACATCGCTGGTCTTGGCTTCACAGCAGATCAGATTCAACAGTTGGCTCATGCTGTTGCTTCCCTAAATCAAAGCTCGAACTCTAGTAATAATGATGTGATCATCAATGCTGCAGGTCTGTTTACACACTCTCAAAAGGTGTCAATTAATTCTGCTATCACAAAGCCTTGGATCTTGAACAGTGGTGCAACAGACCACATCACTTCTGATCCTACATTATTTTCACACACTACACCACCCACTGTCTCGTCCGTCAATTTACCCACGAGCACCACGGCACGAATAACATCCACAGGCACTATTCCTTTTACCCCACAAATTACACTAAATAATGTGTTGTGTGTCCCTAACTTTAATTTAAATCTTATATCGGCAAGCAAATTGACCACTGATCTTAACTGCTATATCACCTTTTTTCCCCATGGTTGCCTTTTGCAGGATCTGGCTTCGGAGAGGATGATTGGCTTGGGTAAACAACGTGATGACTTGTACTATGTCACTCCTTTAATAAAACCAACTCCCCATACCTTTCATGTCACACACACTTCTGATATATGGCACAAATGACTCGGCCACCCTTCAACCGAGCGCTTTAAATTGTTTTCTTCCACTTTACCCAACAAAAGTGCAGTCCCTACAACTAAATGTGACATCTGTTCGTTAGCAAAACAAACACATTTGCCTTTTCCTTCCAGCACAATAAATACAAATGCTGCTTTTGATATCTTGGATTGTGATATATGGGCCCCTCATAAAATAGGGTCTCATACGGGAGCATGTTTTTTTCTCACCATAGTCGATGACTACACACGATGCACTTGGGTGTTTTTAATGAAGAATAAATCAAAGACTTCTCAATTACTCAAATCCTTTATCACCTATGCATACACTCAATTTCATTCATTTGTCAAAGCTATCCGAGTTGATAATGGGCTCGAATTTTATTCCATGCAAGATTTCTTTATGCAAAATGGCATTGAATACCAGCGTACATGCATTTACACACTACAACAAAATGGTGTCGTGGAACGCAAGCATTGTCATCTTCTCACTGTTGCCCGCTCACTACTATTTCAAGCACATTTACCTCTTCAATTTTGGGGTGATTGTGTTCTCACTTCTGCCTACCTAATTAACCGCACTCCCACACCTCTTCTTGCCAATAAAACTCCCTACGAGCTACTCTACCACCGGCCGCCATCTATCTATCACTTGAAAGTATTCGGTTGCCTCTGCTACGCTACCGTCGTCCAAACCCTTCAAAAATTCGACTCTCGCGCCCAAAGGTGCATTTTTGTCGGTTATCCCATTAACCAAAAAAGGTATAAACTCTTTGATCTTTCATCCCACACATTCTTCATTAGCCGTGATGTTACTTTTCACGAAGATACTTTCCCCTATTCCATTTCCTCACTGCCAGACTCGCCTACATCTTCGCCTATGTTGCATTCTCCCGTCTTGGACGACGATCTGTTCCCTTCTATTTCGCCTACCTCATCACCATTTCCCGTCACCCCCTCTTCTCACACTGTAACATCCCATCATCGATGGGAAGGGTAAAATAGTAATTTGGAACGGGCTAAGAGTGTTTTAAAAAAATTGTTTGGCTATGTTCATGCATTCATATATGTATGAGAATAGTGAAATATTGCACATGTAATGATTGTACATGCATTCATGACATTTCCCGGTATAAGTGTTAAGAAATGTATTTGTGAATAAATTTGATTTTTGTGCTTTAAAATTTAATTTGAGTGGGTCTTTGTGAGTTTTGTATTTTTAGAGAATTTTAGAAATTTTTCTGAAAAATTTCGGGGTACTTTTTCGGACTAAGAAAAATTGTGATTTGGCGATTTCGGTATAATTTGGGGTATTCTGATATTTTGAAAAATTATTTTGAGCTGAAAAAATTATTTGGAGACTATTAGGAATATTTTGGAATTTTTAGAAAATTTTAAAAAAAATTGGAGTATTTTGGACCAATTAAAAGATGACATGTGGACAAATGGAAATGTGACAAGTGGGAGACTCATACGTGTGACACTTGTCAATTGTTTTGACACCTAAGCTACATGTTGGAGGGACAATTCAGCTGAGAGGGTTATTGGATGTTTCAACCACCGAAGGCTTGTTCTCTTCCTTGTTATTCTTCTTCTTCTCCATCACCA
>JAOSBN010000179.1:3570666-3617236 GCA_027563595.1 Erythroxylum suave | reverse complement strand
ATTGATCGTAGTTCACCCTTATCGTAGGATATGTATCGGAATGACCTGCGGGCGTCCCGGTGTATACCCTGCGGTAAGGGGGTGCTACACACACTCACAATAATTCGCCTTCCTCTTCCACTCCTTCTCACTCATCTGACAACTCCCAGCCAACCTCGCCTTCCTCTCCTCCGAACGAGTCCACTCCTCCCGCACCCAGTCCGCGTCGTTCACAACGAGAAAGACAACCTCCTTCCTGACACGCCATTTACGACATGGGTCCTCGGGCCAATCATTCTATCTCGGATAGTCCTTCTAAAGGTTCCAGGTATCCTTTATCTCAGTTTCTTTCTTGTCATAAATTATCACCAACACGCCGTCGTTTTCTTGCCAATATTACTGTCCACAAGGAACCCACTTCCTATGCAGAAGCTGTCCAGGATCCTCGGTGGCATGATGCAATGGCTGTGGAGTTAGATGCAATACAACTAAACAACACTTGGTCCTTGGTCCCACTTCTGCCGAATCACAAGTCTATTGGCTGTCGGTGGGTTTACAAGATCAAGTTCAATTCTGATGGCAGTGTTGAGCGCTGCAAAGCACGTCTTGTAGCCAAAGGTTACACTCAGGTTGAGGGCATCGATTATCGGGAAACATTCTCTCCCACTGCTAAACTGACCACTCTTCGATGTTTACTTTCTGTGGCAGCTTCTCGAACCTGGCATACTCATCAGCTTGATGTTCAGAACACATTTTTACATGGTGCCTTGCACGAATCTGTCTACATGGATTTGCCTCCTGGTCACAGCCGACAGGGGAAGAATCTGGTATGTCGGCTTAATAAGTCCCTATATGGTCTAAAACAAGCTTCCAGAAACTAGTTCTCGACCTTTTGTGACACTATTCAACAATATGGGTATCGCCAGTCCAAAGCAAATTATTCTTTATTTGTTCAAATTGTGGGTACATCTATCACAGTGGTCCTCTTATATGTCGATGATATCCTTTTGACCGGTATCGACATCGATGAAATGCAGTGTCTTAAGAAGCAATTACTTGATCACTTTCACATCAAAGATCTTGGCACGTTGAAATATTTCCTTGGCATTGAATTCTCCCACTCTACTAAGGGTATTTTTATGTCTCAGCAAAACTATGCCTTGGACATTCTTGATGATGCTGGACTTACTGGAGCCCGTCCTGATTGGTTTCCCATGGAGCAGAATCTCCAGCTGTCCATTGACGAAGGTGAACCATTGTTGGACCCCGCTAAATATCGCCGCTTGATTGGCTGGTTGATCTACCTCACTGTCACACGACCGGATTTAGTTTACTCTGTTTGCACATTAAGTCAATTTATGCATGAGCCTTGTAAACCCCATTGGAATGCTGCCTTAAAGGTTCTCCGATACATAAAAGGGACTCCTGGACAGGGTTTATTGCTTGCGTCCAACAATAATCTTCAGTTGAAGGCCTTTTGTGATTCTGATTGGGGCGGTTGTCGTGCCACTAGAAGATCCATCACGGGTTACTGCATTTTTTTAGGAAGCTCGCTCGTGTCCTGGAAATCGAAAAAGCAGGTTAATGTGTCTCGTTCCTCAGCAGAAGCGGAATATAGGGCCATGGCCAACACATGCCTCGAGCTGCAATAGCTTCACTACATTTTGCGAGACTTAGGCGTATTGCCGAAATCTCCTACACCATTATATTGCGACAGTCAAGCTGCATTACACATAGCTGTCAATCCAGTTTTTCACGAAAGGACTAAACATATTGAAATAGACAGCCATATTGTGCGTGAGAAGCTGTAAACTAAGATGATCAGTCCCTCGTACATGCCGACTCGCTACCAACTGTAGATATATTCACAAAGCCACTTGGGAAGGACCAATTCACGAGTTTGAGGGACAAGTTAGGCATTCACAACATTCACGCTCTAACTTGAGGGGGAGTGTTGAAGATCTCTATCTTTTACTTAATTTTAGAGATTGAGTTTACTATTTTAGATGGGATCATATCCCTTGTTGTATGGAAAGTAGTTATCTTAATTTTTACGTAGTGATCTTGCAAAGCTATTATATTATATAAAGACATGTACGTCTTAAGGAATAGCATAATTCATTCTCTCATGTTTGTTCTACTTATGTTTCGTTCATCATCATTCTCTCTTCTTGACAAGTTGGTCCCTATGGTTTTTGGAGTGACTCGTATGTGACTGTTGAAAGAATATAAGTTTATCTATAAGTTTGATACAAGCCGGACCTCCGGCACCTGAGAGTTGATCAATTTTCAAGCTGAGATTGGGTCAAAATCCCACTCTTTTCTGGATCATATTGGGCACCATGTTGGTCCCTTCTAATTTTGTTTAGGCTCAAAATGAGGCTACGAGTATTCAAGCTAGTGCTAGCCCAACGTGGCCCAAGTCTTGAACTTGCACTGTGTTTTCCCTGTCCAATTTCTGCCTAAAAGTCCATGTTTTGTTCTGCCCATATGAGTTGAGTCCTCTTGGAGCTGATACTGGAGCCCAAGTTTATGGAGGTTTCGTGCATGGGAATGTTCTCTGCACTCATTAAATCGAAGACGTGGCGTGGGACAATTAGGGAAGAGCCTCATTTTAAGATTTACAGTCTACCGCTTGCAAACTTTTCCTTCTTGAATCTTGTTCACAGGGTTACCATTAAACTGAACTAATTGGTAACATTGGACCAACCAACTTTATATCTAAAGTGAGTCGCATCTTATAACCCGAAACTTGCTAGAAGTGGGCGCTTGCTTGCTTTTCGATGTTCTCTTTTTGGTACATTGGACATAAGTTGTTGCATTGTTCAGTGCAAGTCTTCATGCTCGTATATACCATAATCTTTTTCTTTCCCAACGTGAAAGAGTTGCTTTTGGCCATACGTAGGTACAAGCATGCAGCATCTTAGTGCCATCACCAGGGACCTCATGCACTTTTATCCTATCAAACTTTGAACGGCGCGAAGAAAGATTCAATCATCCGGAACGCGAACCAGAATCCAATGGCCTTGATTTTAGGTTGATCACAAACACTAATAGCATTGAGGTTCAGTGATTTGATTTGTTTAATGTTTTATTGGTTCGATATTGTTCAATTAACATGTACATGTCCCCGAATCTCTGACTTCATGCGCCCCAGATAGGCATACAAAATGGGACGATCACATCCCACTTTTAGGTGAAAATTTCACAATCTGTAAGCTGGCTGCCATGCAAATTGAGTTAAATCAAAGTGGGTGGCTGTCATTTTCGATCCTTTATTCCAAGTCAAACAGATCTTGCACCATTTTCTTATGGAAATTCCCAAATGCCAAAAAACAAACATCTGTTCTTGGTTCTCATTCCTTGTGCTGTTGCCAATATATTTCAAAAGTGGAAAATCCCGTGTTAAAATCCATATTTCCAGGGTCTTGTATCAGACATGAAAGGCACTTCTTGTAGCCAATTGATGGGTTGTGGGTTTGGATTCTTCCTCTAAAAGAAGCCCCCACCAACCAACTTACGAATACATGCATGAAAAATGACAACCACACCATTCAATCCTTTTCCTTTCTTAACTTTATCCGTTTGTAGTCTCTTTCCATACAAAATAAGGGTCCTAGGAATGTGGGTATTTCGGTGATTGGTGTTTTTGATAGGCCATCACTAAGTGCAAAGAGGTTTCGGACCATTTCTTCTCTGTGAAAAAAATATATCGAGGAAGGCCTAACTATAGGCTTAGCCATAGAGCTTAGAGCTGTGTAGGCTTTACAGGATGAATAGCTATCAAATAAATTTGTCTCAAACATGCAAAAATAAATAAAGTCGTTGAAGTGACCAAAGTGGGTGTGGACGTAGAATCTTTATTCTTGAATGGGACATGTCAAGGTGCCCTTGCTTGGACCGAGACATTTCAGAAATATGAAACATGAGAGGGAGGAAGATAAAGCTAGTTAAAGAGAGTTATGAGGTTTGAAGCTCTGCAGAGAAAACTGGCAGCAGCTTAATGGAGGTAGGACACTTTATTGGTGACAAAGTAGGAGTATATTGTTTTACTCTCTCTCTATTGCCTCAAAAAAGGGAAAAGAACCACAGGAGCTTAGTCCCATGCATACAGTATATAGCTCAAAATCTGTACTGTGGTCTCACTCAGACTAGTTGCTATCCATAATCTACTTTTTCTGTACATTTCTGCGATCTTGTTTTAGATTTTGTATGGTTTCCTGTTCCTTTCTGCAGTGAAATACCAAGAAACCCCCCTTCCTATTTACTACACTAACATCAAGACCTGAACAATCCATTTGCATAATTCATAATGCTCTTATCTTTTTCTTCATTTTTCGTGGAACACAATAAGACTCAAACTCATACGACCCTAGCTCATGTCTTGTTGGTTGCTAAGATTTCAGCATATTAAAAAGAACAATTGGTTTATCGCTACTTTGTTTTCATGACCATGATCAAAGTTATGGGCTATCCTTTTTGAGGTCAAATGTAGAAATATGGAATTTGGGATGCATCATATGTACCATTTTGCATGTGCTTGTTGATGAGCTCTTCCCTGTCTCCTGTTTATAATGGCAGCAGAAAGTTACTATACAGACAATGACTTGATAAAGATTGACCTTCTTTTTGACAAGGAATAACCCTTCAATGCAACCATCTACTGGTCCCAAGAAAAATGACAAAGTGGACTCTAGATATTTCTCAATTATCGGATTTTTAATTTTACTAGTTCCCTTAGGAAATGAAGTTTGAACATGTCCTCCAACGTGAGGGAACATACTGAGATTGGAGTTTAATGTTAATGCCAAAAGGCTCGCTTCATATTAATTAAGCTAATAAGGATTTATTGCAACCAAATGCAAATACGACAACAATAACCCTTATGAGGCACTTAAAAATGTACACTCACAAACTCCATTTTAGCCGGCCAATCTTCGTCAACCAAGGATATGCCTGGAGCATATTCTATATTCTATACTAAAATCAACGAACAAGAAGCCTACCGGCGGATTTAACGTGGTATTTAGGTTAGTTTGATAACTATAAGGATGATGTTTCAGTTAATCGGACAACTAGCTAGATAATCTAAAGCATTATGAGTGACTCCAAGGTTGTGCTTGTCACTGGCTGTGCCAAGGGTGGCATTGGCTATGAGTACTGCAAAGCATTTGCTGAGCACAATTGCCAGGTCATTGCCTCTGACATTCCACAGCGCATGGATGACATGCTAGACCTTGAATCGGAAAAAACTGAGATGGTAGAGCTAGATGTATCGTCCGACGAAAGCGTGTCATCGGCGGTGAAGAATATTGTATCGAGGTATGGTCGGATAGACATACTGATAAACAATGCTGGCATAGGAAGTACTGGACCTTTGGCCGAGCTTCCACTCGAGGCTATAAGAAAAGCTTGGGAAATTAACACGTTGGGGCAATTGAGAATGGTACAAAATGTTGTACCACACATGGCATCGAACAGAAGTGGTAGCATAGTGAACATAGGGAGTGTTGTGGGGATGGTTCCGACTCCATGGGCAGGGTCTTACTGTGCTAGTAAAGCCGCGGTCCATGCCATGTCGAACACTTTGCGAGTTGAATTAAAACCCTTTGGGATAAATGTTGTGCTAGTGGTCCCTGGTGCTATAAGATCAAATCTTGGTAGGGCTAACACGGCTAGATTGGGGAATCAGCACGAGTGGAAGCTGTACAAGGACTTCAAGGAGGCCATAGCCGAGCGAGCAAGAGCTTCTCAGGTTGGTAAGGCAACGGATGCTGGATTATTGGCTAGATATGTGGCCAAGAAAGTCCTGAGTCCTAGACCTCCAAAGCAAGTTGTTTTTGGTCACATGACAGGCCTATTTGCTGTGCTTTCTTTGTCTCCTTTATGGGTGAGAGACATTTTCTTTTCAACTCGCTTCAACCTAAATAAAAGAGTTTAATCGTAATCCATGTATTAATCCCATTCAAGGTTTTAAACTTGTAATTGCGGTCAAGAACGTTATCATCAAATCATTTATCTTGTGATTTTTATGTTTCTCGTTGAATTTCTGTTAGTGCCACGCAATAAGGACCTAAAGGGCAGAGCTACATTCCACCTATATAGTTGAAGCTACTTCGTACTTCAAAGGAAACAAGAGTTTCTGGTCTTGTAATAGGGAGATCTCAAGTGTTAGGCATCGTATACTGTGTATTCCGCAACAGAAGATCTAGTAGATATCTAGTGTTAGGCATTATACACTAGAAGCTACTTCGTACTTCCAAGAGTTTCTGTTCTTTTAATGGAGAGATATCAAGTGTTAGGCATTGTGTACTATGTACTCTGCAACAGAAGATCCAGTGCAGAGTTTCGTTAAAGTCATCTACACCCATATCCTGTTCCTCCTATGTTTACCGAAACAGAGAAAATTTAAGAAGCAGCCTACTGCGGCTGCCTCCTCTGTCTATTGCAATGAATTGGGAAGGCTAGGCTTCCGGACTTGCGTAATTACCAGGGATTTGTCGTGGAGCTTGTCACGTAGGTAAATGTGTAAATTTCCGGGTCTGAAACCCCGAAAAGAAAAAGCTGACGAAACACACGAACAATTTGCCTCGCTAATTATGAGTGAATGCGTTCGTTGAAAACGTAATTCTTGAAATCAAACTGCTAAAATGGTAATTATTTTTTTTATTAAGTATTTATATTTTTGAAATTATTATTTTAGTAATTACTGAAATGTGAAATAAGTGTTTGGTAAGTGCAGTTATGATTATTGAAAAGAGATAAAATGACTAAAAAGTTTATTGATGTAATAAACTATTAATTGTTGTATAAATAATTAAAAATATATTATTAGTCATATAAATTTAAATTATAAGTAATAAAATATTAAATTAAAATAAGAAAATATAGATAAAATAAATTTAGTAAGTAAATATTTCAAAAAATACATTATTAATCATATAAATTCAAATTATAATTATTAAATTAAAATAAGAAAATATAAATAAAATAAATTTAGTAAATAAAATATTTCACCTTATTTAAATACTACTTACAAAAACTTCATTTTATTAATTAAGGGTATAATGGAAAATACTAAAATATCATGAGGTTATTATTTGAAGGTAAAATTTTTATCGTATAAGCAGTTTCCTACCGCAGCTCCCTTTCTGCTTATTTATTTCTACTGTAGCACTGCAATTTTTTCACCCTGCAGTTGTCGGCTGCAAATTCAAATGTGTGACTGCATTTAAAAACTGTAGTGGATAAGTACTTATCTCTATCGCACCACAAATCCAAACTCAACCTAAGCCACTTAAGAATTGGTAGTTCCGCTTATGCTAATCCTCCGATTATTAGCAGCATCGGCTCATTTTTTTGATAGGAGAGAGAGACATTATGCTAAATCCGAAACATAAAAACTTGAATTAAGACATAATATTTTTAGTTAGATACATATTAATTTAAAAGTGGTTTATATTTTTAACATCCCTTTTAAACCCTTTAATTTTATATAAACGTAAACAATTAATCTTAAAAAAACATAAACTATTAAAAGTAAATTTTATGTCAGATTGTACAATAAGAATGGAATATGTTACATATAAAAATAGAAACCATATTTTATTATCTTAAAATTATGAATTAAGATATTATAATTTTAGTTTGTATATGTATTAACTTTAGTCGATTCGATTATTTCATTTTTTCAATATATTAACTTTACCCAATTTTTTAAATAAAATTTTTAAAATTAAAATATAAAATAATGTCTTTTTTAATTGAGTCCAAATTTGAACTACCCCGACCTAAGTCTTATAAGCAAAATGGCACAGTTTTGCTTTAAAAATTGGATCTCACGTCGATTCTTAATAACTACAGATATTAAGTCACTTAAAAACTATATAAATATATACTTATATCAACAGAAATTTCATATGAAATTAATTAAAAAAAGTAAAAATTATTTAATTTTATAATACTAATCTAAACTTTTAGAAAAACATAATTAAAATACTCTAATAACATAAAATTAAGTGAACTTTTCAATTATTAGACCCCGAAACGAAGAAGACAAAACAAAGGAGGCGCAAACAAAACAAAGACTGAACATGTTTAACCAAAATGTCTGAATACCTCGCTTTGGTTTGTGGTGGATTTGCTCATCATTGCTTCAATCAAAAAAGAGAGACTCTCCTCCCCACTTTTTTTCAGTACAAATCTTTAGAACTTCCCTCCATTTCTCTTTTCAATAACCAAATCATTTCCTCTGGAAAATCTGTCTCCTCCATGAATCAACTTGGTCATGCAAAACTTCCTATTTTTTCATATCTCATGTTTTTTAAATTATAGTCTCAGATTGGTTTATCTCGAAGGACTCTTACCGAGTATTATTGTCGTTGTTATTATTAGAATATTCAATGTCGAATAAACATGAAAATATTAAAGTGTTTATAATTAGTAATGGTTAACTATCCAAACGATTAGTTTTAGTCATTTTGACAATGATTGATTCAAGTCTAATTATTGTTAGTGAACTTTACAATCTGTCCATATTAAAAATTCTAATATGGTATCAGAGCAGATTTGGTCTGGATAATTAATTTTCTAATTGTCCGTCTGAATGTCCAGTTTTAACAGTCCGATCCGATTACTACTATGTTTATTTTAAGTAATAAATGAATGTCTAGTCTCATTTACACTTAAGGAAGAGTGTTAGAATATCTCATATTGATTAAATATGAAAATATTAAAGAATTTATAAATAGTAAGGGTTAACTATTCAAATGACTAGTTCTAATCATTTTCACAATGATTAACCCAAGCCTAATTATTATCAGTAAACTTTACACTTCGTCTGTATTAAAAATTTTAATAGTCGTAATTTGTAATTAATTTATAAAACAATGCTAGCAGTATTGTACTTGAAACTCATTTTCTACCAATTCAATATACTCAACTTTCATAAATTCAGAAGGTTGTAATTACCAATATACATTAAATAAAACAAACATATTCATTTAGACATTAAAAAAATTGAGAAATTAGGTTAATATTTTTCACTATAGGATAAGCTTGAAATACTTTAGTACACCGTTGAAAAGCATGCGAGCATCGACCGGGGCAGCTTTTTACGAGGTTTGTCCAGTCGTTTTCTTTGCCTCAAGTAAATTGGATCACTCAGCAGGAACGAGTACAACTACAACATGTTACGTACAAGAACGACATCGTTATACTGTATTCTAATTTTCTATCAATATTTGTATACTATTTTATTAGACTATTCATCTTATCATTTTGCTGTTATTGGACCTTCACGACAACCCATGAAGAAGGGGAATGAAGCTTTTGCCCAAGCAAAGCAACTGAGACACGGAAGCAATCCCCAAGCTGTCTTTAATGTACAGACTTTTTCTATTTCAAATTTGTCTTAAAGGAATTTATACCCTAAAGTGGTTTTAGTTATTTGCTTTAAGTCTTCATTCATAAAATGTCTAGACTACCAAAAAAAGGAAAATGCATACAAAAGCATGCAATGCATGTTCCTTAAGGGCCCTTCACCCATCAACGTCATGCCAAGAATATCAACTTTTAGCCAAGCTTAACCTTATAATCAAGTTCCCTTCCCTTTTTCTTTTTCTTTCAACTTCACAATAAATTCCAACAAAAGGGATGGATTATAGATGAGTACTATAGACGTTTTCTTTTGTTATTTATGAGAATTTCGCGTGCTTTCTATACTTAAGATCGTAAGTTCGACCTCGAGTTTGAATTATGTAAAATTGTAAATTCTCCCAAAAAAGATTAAGCATTAGGGTGATTTCAAAAATTGATCTTTCAATTTTTTTTTATATCGAGAAAGTATTTGGGTGAGTTCAAACATGTTACATATATCGTGTAAACACTGAAATTAGCTCGGTATTTGATATTAATTGGTAAGATTTATAGAGGGGATGCTTTGTTGTAAATATCCATATCAAAGTAAGATTTTGGGCCATGATCTAAACTTTGTGACTATTTTTAATATGCCCATGATCCCTCAAGTATACCTCATGATATTAAAGAAATAGTAAAGATGGAAGGTGATATGTGGGTATGATAGTGGCATTTAAGATTTTTAACTAATGGGCAATAATTGAAGTGATGAGCACTTGGAAGGCTACAAGTTGGTGTACAAAAGAGAGGGAAAAAAGAAAAAAAAAGGAGTAGAGCTTGACCTGTGGTGTCTGAAGTTTTGTTGGAAGGGTCAAAGTTCTTATCTTGTCATAGTTCTGGCATCATTAGTACAGGCAGAGGAACGGGCAGGCTAAAGAATTAATCGCTTTCTACGTAATGTACTACGTCCCACTGCTCTGTTTGCATTGTTGGAATTCAGATATTCTATTTAATAGTATTATATCTTATTCTATCTACTTAAAATATGATATTATTTAATCTCAGACTTAAGGTGAATCGATAAGAAGCTCTCCTGATTTAAATGAGATCGCAAGTTTGAACTCTCCTTATATATACAGCCGGTTAAAACTTAGGGTCAGAACTTTGCCTCTCGCAAAGGACCTATTAGGTTCGAGTAGAAATTAGTCTGAGTGAAAATGACTTAAAGGTATCTTCTCATAATTAGGACCCACCTAAAATACTTCGTGAGCAACAACAAAAAAAGATATCATTTTTGCTTAAAAATTTTAAACAATTCATTCACTCGTAACTATTACGAGCGTGACTCTTGAATTAATTACTTTCTATGTACTACGTGTCACGTGCCATGTACTACTGCTCTTTGCATTATTACGAAAAATTTAGATCTTCTGTCTAATATTACTCTATTTAATTAAAATATGACGTTGATTACTAACGAATGAGTCGCTTAAAATTATTAAGCAAAAATGACGTCATATTTTAATTAGGCAGAGTAAAATATAATAATATTAGAGAAAAGATTTAATGGGGTGTGATGCTATTGGTTATATATGATTTCGTTTACTCTAAATCTAATTATTTTTAGAACTTTTTTAGTAATATTATAATTAAGTTAGTTAATTATGATAAATAGAAATTTATAAACTTAGAAACATTTTCTTTTATATTTTAATATAATAATAATAAAATATACACACCATAAACATCATATTTATAAATGATAACAACAACATCTAATATAAATTCTTATATGACAAAATTCAAGGTGGTTCTGCAGCATGTAATCGTACTCCTAACTTGTAGAGATGTTGTTTTCAAATAACTCACATGTATGAATGGGAATAAAAATAACAAAAGAGAATTCAAATAAAATATAAATAAATAAATAACCAATAAAATTAGAAAAGAAAGAAAAAATAAAAAAATAAATGAAATAAAAATACTAGGGAAAATAGATAAAAATAAATGGTATATAATACTAAAAGAAATAAAAGAGATAAAATAAAATAAAATATTATTGAAAATAAAAATCACAATAACACTAATGAACATAACAAACATCATATTTATACTAATCAAATATTGTTTATACGATGATTCATCTCACTTTTTTAATTGGAATCGAACTAATTAAATCGAACTTAACCTAATAATTTATTATAATTACATAAATTATTAATTTAAATCAAATTTAATTAATTTAATTTGACGATAAGAGTTGGGTTAAGTTACTACGTCAGTTAGTAACATTTGACGTCATATATGTGTTTTATAATTATTTTTAACAAAAATTAAAAAATTATAATTTTCTAAAAATTAAGAGATTTTTTTAAATATATATGTATATATTAAAATTTAATTAAAATATATTATTTGATTCCATTTCTGCAACCCTTGACCTAGGTTTTCTTTAGGACTGTGTGTGTCCTATATGTTTCTTTTTGGTGTTGACTGTATCCTCAAACGCTCTCCAACAGTTCCTTCTACATCAATAATTCCACAATTTGATCTTTACCACCATTCTATTTTCATACATATATATATATATATACACATCAGTCCGTCAATGGGTAGATTCGGCGATGCATGGGCTCACTTGCTGCAGAATCCAAAACATATTTGAACCCTCTTACTGTTCCAGAACACCGTTAAACCAGCCAAAGCTTCCCCATGTTTGATCACATCATCATTCCTGATTTTCTTTTGTACCATCAATACATTTTCCTTTAATTTACTTGCTTGATATAATACTCCAAAGAAGGAACAGAACTAGCAAGAACTAGGACTCAAAAACTTAGTTTGGTTTTGCAATCAGCCAATCAGAATACCCGAGCTTCCTGTGCCTAAGCCAACTGTGGGAACATTATTGGACTAAAGGGCAAAAATGGCGGAGGTGGTCAAACTTGGTGGTGACTGGTTGCCAATACTGAGGCGGGATGTGAGAGCAACGAAACGACGTCGTGTCGAGTTGTACTGCACTCTCAGTAGAGGTGGCAGATGCCTATCCTCTCAAACTGCAATACGAGTAGGACCAGTACAGAAGCTACGTACTAACTTTGAAAGCTTGAAATGACTACATGAACATCGCTGTGACTGTCTTTCAGAGGTCGTTTTATGTATTTTTATATTTAAGATACATTTATGTATAAATAAGTATAGAGCAAGTGCTTGTTTCGGTGCAAATTAACTGAAAGCTCTTGATGCTTTAATAAAGCCATAGAAAAGCTTGGTTCTGACTGATGTGTTCTGCTGGGTATTAAGCTGTCCTAATCTACTCGAGAAAAATGACTTCTTTATGGTACTGTTACCACTACAACTACGACTTCTTTGTCTCTTGCGTAGGTTATTGTCCTTTTAAATTTTAACGC
Organism: Erythroxylum suave; assembly: GCA_027563595.1. Taxonomy (NCBI): domain Eukaryota; kingdom Viridiplantae; phylum Streptophyta; class Magnoliopsida; order Malpighiales; family Erythroxylaceae; genus Erythroxylum; species Erythroxylum suave. The sequence goes on along the minus strand of JAOSBN010000179.1, from coordinate 3,604,490 downwards.
TTCTTGGTTTCATTTTAGGTATCAGTTTTAAGGGTGTTTGATATATACATTAAATGTGTGTGTGTCTGTGTGTATTAGAATAAAAAAAATATAAGAGAAAGGCGAAGAAGAATCAGTGGAGCGTAGGGTAAAGTAAAAGTAGATGTCTTTCTCATTCGCAGATCCCTATGGAATGCAGGAAGGATGCCCAACATTGCTCGCTGAAACTCATTCTTTTTGTTTAAGTTTAAAGGAACTTGCTTTGTTCTCTTTATAAATCTTTTCAGTGAGTGAGCTAGTGAGAGAAGAAAGAGCATAGATTCAGTCGCAGAACTTGGATTTTGTTTATCTGAGTTGTTAGATTTTACCCCCTCCAATCTTAGTTCTGCTGCTGCTAGACAACAAAAACTTCACCAGTTTAAAATAACGAAAGTGGTGCGTGAAGTGTTTTGAGAGAGATAGAGAAGAGAGATGGTTCTGTGTGGTTAGTTTAATTTTTGGCCCAATGATTGAGTTGCCTTGCCACAGGAGAAATTTGCCAAGAATCTCTTCTTTTAACTTTGAAAGTTATCAGGAGGGTACACAAAAGAAATGAAGTCCATGAGCAGTAATGATGATAATGCCAAGAACAACAATACTAACTGGTTAGGTTTCTCTTTGTCTTCTCACTTGAATATGGAGGTTTCTTCAAACCGAAATCATCATCATCAACCAGACTCCGCTTCTTCTGCTGTTCCTATTGCTATCCCGACAAGCTTTTACCATTCCTCACCACATCTCTCTTATGGCGTTTACTATGGAGTTGATGGTGAAATTGGTTGCTTGTATTCTCCTATGCCTGTGATGCCACTCAAGTCTGATGGCTCCCTTTGCATAATGGAAGAGCTTGCCAGGTCACAGCCTCAAGGTTAGCTACTTAGCTCGCATTTAAGTCCTCTATATTCTTTTCCTTAAGCTTATATTTATCTTGTTTTGGGGCGGTAAATGTTATTCTCAAACTTGCCTGAACGGTTCTGTGTTTTGAATTTTTCCATATTAAGCTACAATGGTGACGAGCTCGACACCAAAGCTGGAGGACTTCTTTGGTGGTGCAACCATGGGGACTCATCACTACGAAAGCAATGATAGAGAGACTATGGCTCTTAGTTTAGACAGTGTGTATTATGAGCAAAACCCAGATCATGAACCTGATAACCACAATTGTCTACACCATCTTCAACAGAACTCCAGGCAGCAAATTCAAGCTCAACAGCTCCCTTACTACTCTAGTTTTAGGAGCCAAGAGATGTTATTAGGCGAGGAGGTTAAAGAAACTCCTGTTTCTGATTGCCATCTTCAGCTTCCAAATCTTGGAGATAATAATGGTATGAAGAACTGGATCTCGAGAAACTATCAAACTAACCATCCAATCGACCATAAGATGATTGGTTGCATGGCTGATAATGGAAGTGAATCTGGGTCCATTAGTGCTCTGGCATATCGGGATTTGCAGTCACTGAGCTTGTCTATGAGCCCTGGTTCACAATCAAGCTGTGTTACTGGTTCTCAGCAAATATCATCTGCTGTGACTGACTGTGTTGCTATGGAAACCAAGAAGAGGGGGCCTGAGAAGGTGGATCAGAAGCAGATTGTGCACAGGAAGTCCATTGATACATTTGGGCAAAGAACTTCTCAGTATAGGGGTGTGACAAGGTTAGTGCTTCATTTATTCCCTAACAACACTTTTTATTCTTCTGTTTTGTCTATGGTACCTCTGATTTTTCTTAATATCTGTAAAGCTTTTCTTTGCATGTTAGCTTTTATTATGCTTGTCTCTTCCTTTGTCCTTTCTGATCTTAATTAAATTTGATGTCTGTTGTCTCATAGTTTCCATTTCTCAATGGCTTTCTTAATCAGGCATAGATGGACTGGAAGATATGAAGCCCATTTGTGGGACAATAGTTGCAAGAAAGAAGGTCAAAGCAGGAAAGGAAGGCAAGGTTAGAGATAAATCCATCCACATTGTATCCTTCTCGATAACTAAGCTTTTGTTCTTTATTCAACTCAGCTTCTGTAAATCACTGATTTCTTACTTTTTTTTGCTTGATTGTGGTGTCATTCCAACAAATTACCATTTCAGTCTATCTGGGTAAGCCTCCTTTCATTTCCCGTGAAGAGACATTTTTCGGATGTGTTCTCAGCTCGTAGTAAGCAAGTTAATCTAAATTTCAGGGGGTTATGATATGGAAGAGAAAGCTGCAAGAGCTTATGATCTAGCTGCACTCAAGTATTGGGGACCCTCCACACATATCAACTTCCCTGTAATGAAATTCGACCCTCTTATCAGAATTCAATGTTAACATTACTTTCGAACTACTTGTATACTGAAGTTATTTTATTTTTACTTCTCAGCTGGAAAATTATCAAAAAGAGGTTGAAGAAATGAAAAACATGACCAGACAGGAATATGTTGCTCATCTAAGAAGGTGAAAGCATTTTAAATTTCTTTATTTTCATTTTGATGATCGCCCATCTTTCGTTTGAAATTCATCATCTTTTAAATTGCTTCTTTGCAGAAAAAGCAGTGGATTCTCTCGAGGTGCTTCAATGTACAGAGGAGTGACAAGGTCTCTTTTATCCTATTTTTATTAATTTCAATATTTTTCCCACTTGCATTTTCCCTAAACAAAGCAATATTTTGTCTTTTCTGTTTCGACACTTGGCAGGCATCATCAACATGGAAGATGGCAAGCTAGGATTGGCAGGGTTGCAGGGAATAAGGACCTTTACCTAGGGACATTCAGTGAGTCCTGTTACTCTGAAGAACTGTTTCAGTTTATCAAAAGTTGTGTGATTATTGCCTCCAGGAATGTTTGGTTAATTAAGTTGCAGCCAAAGTAATAAAAGGATTTGCTTTTTTTACTTTAAAAAGCAGAATCTTTGAGCCACTCTCGGCTAATTTTCTGCTTTTGGGCACTTTTTGAAATTATGCAGACTTGGGAGACAGACTAACTATTGTTAAAAACATTTGTTCAGCTAAGCAAAATTGAAATGCATTTTGCAAAATGCTAACGAGTTTAATTCTGATTCTTCGAATAAAACTTCAGGCACCCAAGAGGAAGCAGCCGAAGCCTATGATATAGCCGCGATAAAGTTCCGGGGGGTTAATGCTGTAACTAATTTTGACATAACAAGATATGATGTTGAACGAATCATGGCAAGCAACACACTTCTTGCTGGAGAGTTAGCTAGGAGGAACAAAGACATAGGGTCCACCAGTGATGATGTAGCAAATAATGAACCTCCTGTTCTTTGTAGCAATGGAGAAGTCATTCCTTCGCAGAAAAACTATGAAAATGCACCGGATTGGAAAATGGTCCTCCACCAATCATCTCCACAACAGGATCACAGAGCTACATATGCTGCTGACAACTATAAAACTCAGGCTTCCTCATTGGCCCTGGAGAGCGTAATGGGAATCAATACCGTGAGTTCAGTTCATCAGCCAGAGGTAGAAGATTTAGCCAAGATGGGAGCTCATTTGTCCAATGCTTCTTCATTGGTGACTAGTTTAAGTAGCTCCAGGGAAGGCAGCCCTGATAGAACAGGAAGCTTGCCAATGCTTCTCGCAATGCCACCTTCGGCAACTTCAAAGTTGTTTTCCAGTCCGACTAGTAACATAAATTCTTGGATTCCACCAACCCAATTGAGGCCTGCAGTGTCCTTGCCTCATGTTTCGGTTTTTGCTGGTTGGACAGATGCATGACAGGAGGCTAGCTTTTGCTTCAGGAAGTTGTTACTCAAGTTTTTGCATGGGGAAAACATGAGTTACGAGACACAGCTAGCACAAGATTGTTGTTTAGTGCTTTTTCCCTTTTCAGTATATTTTTTTCTTTATCTTCTTTAGTTAGTGGAAAGAATTGGAGGGCTAGATAGAGATGTAAGCGGGACCTTTCCATGAACAAGAACCTCAAATTTTCAGACCCATCATGTCAACATCTCTCTATGTAGAAATCTCCAAAGTAATGGTGGAGGGAAGCTTTTAAGGCAATATGATTGAAGTCTATGAAATTATTTTCGCAATATGGGATCACTATATTCATAATTACATCCAGCTTTATTTGTTCTCTCAAGTACAGAAAACCGGCAAGAGTTGGGTCTCTTTTTGCTTTGAGCTTTTGACCATAACGTATCATCTGATCTCATCAGCCATTATGGTTCTCCATGTTTGTAACATCATCATTACTTATTCCCCTTTATTATTTCAAGCTTTCGTCAAAAGTAGCATGCAAATTCCTTTCCTTTAAAACAATCCTCATATCAGGATTTGGTGGAATTTGTTTTTTATTCTTTTCCATGAAAACCAAACCCACTGAGCTCTCTATTTCTTATAAGCCCACTTACTGCAACCTCATGATAGCTTGCACATAAAAGCTACTCCACGTCCATCCATGGGTTTGTATTACCAGTCAATCCCTCTTCTCATAGTCTCTTCCCACACGTGCACTATCGTCTCTCTTCCTGTACATTTCAAACCTCATGGTGACCCCAACATCATCATTTGTGTTCGAACTACTCAGCAATAGTCGAGCGATTCTCTAAAGTGAGGAATGATAGTTCCATGACTAGAAACTGACCAACTAGAGATGACCTTGGAAGAAGTAAATTCTTACGGGAGCAAGTTCCCGCAGCACTTGCATTGGTCACAGAAACTTGTGTAACGTTCTGAAGTGTATCCATCGGACTTCTGACAGAATATGAAAACAATATCATTAGTTACAAGAATCATAGAGTTTTCATATATCATTAGTTACAAGAATCATAGAATAACTCCTGATTATGTTTCAGACATTTGATTATAATTTTGCAGTTGAGATTTGATGAATCCACCATGCAAGTGTAATGATTTTTTACCGAGAACATCATATTACTCATCAACACAGAAAATGTCGATCGAATATACATATGGAACAGTGAGTTTGGTACATAAGAAGAGAGCTTTATAATGGAGCTGGCATGAAAAATGCTTTCATGTTACTGCTGTTTATTTAGCTAGAGACCTCTTTTTGCTTTTATCATTGGCAGTCATGCGAAAGCACGTTATGCTTTTGCAGCTTTGGTTTTTCCAAAGTGAACAACCAGCATTTGACATCAAGAAAAAAGATAAAAAAGCATCCATGTTTACCTTGTCCTTGCATTGACAATTTGGTGAGATTAACTTCCTCATGAATCATGATCTAATATCGCAGAATGTTCTTAGAGAGATTTGATACGTTAGATAACTATAGAATTAATTCATCTTCTGATAAAGCATAACAATTATAGCACGATAGTTACTAAGTTAAATGGCTTTTGTAATAAGTTTGCTCTGTGGTGTATTATAGTTAATTAAATTACCTGAGACTGTAATTAATTTCAATAAATTCATAAATAAAATTCACAGTTCATTATCTTAAACATACTATGGTGTGATAGTCCCACTTATGGGTAGTTTGAACAACTTGTTCGTCCTGAATATCTCGATTATTAGCAACACTAACTCATTTTTTTGGTAGGAGAGAGGGAGATTATGCCAAACCCGAAAACATAAAAACTTGAATTAAGGTATAATATTTTTAATTAGATATATATTAATTTGAATGTTGTTTATATTTTGAAAATCCCTCTAAAACCCTTTAATTGCATAAAAGCATAAACTATTAACCTTAAAAAAATAAACTATTAAAAGCAAATTTTATTTCAGAATGAACAACAAAAATGGAATAAGTTACATATAAAAATAGAAATCATATTTTATTATTTTAAAATTCTGAATTAAGATATGATAATTTTGGCCGTATATGTATTAACTTTAGCCGATTCGATTTTCTTTTTTCAAGTCGATTTAGAACCCCTCAATGTCATCTGAACTTAAACCGATAAAGATCATATTCATAGGTGTATTATTCTTTTTCTTTCTGTTTCGAAACCGAATTCTAAAGAGAAAAGAAAAAAAGGAGAACCATATGTCTTTAATCACTTTGGGACGGAATTTTCCAATGCAAAAAGCTCACGCATGAACTAAAAGAAAGACAAAATGGGATTGCATACCTTGTAAGGTCAAAAGGGTATTGTTCTTCAGCATTCATTAGTAAAGTTGAACTACTCCTGATCACAAAATCAATAAAAAATAAATAAATATACGGTGTTATCGGATTAAAGGGTTTGTCAAATTCTATTGTGTCATGTCAAAAATATGCACTATGATGGTGTCTCACACTATACTCCTTTCGTTTTTCTAAGAACAGTTGGATCCATCTAATCCCACCGAACGTGAGGCTTGTTTAGTGCCAACACTTTATTGTATAGACTAATGTTCCAAAGTTGCAAGAAGTTAACAACGTATATAGCTCGTCAAGTCAAAGTGATTTCCAAGTCGTGATGGAATAGTTGTCGTGTCGGTGAAACCTTCAATGTTTTAAATAGGCAATAAGGTCGAAAGAAGAATAAATTGTATTTGTCGACAACACCTCCGATGTGATGTATGTTTTTGAACAAAGCTCTCATCTAACAGTGAAAAGCATCAACGTTTTTTGGTTTCTTTCCTTTCTGTCTCGATTTTACGACTTGAAACGAATCCAAGAACAGAGTAAGTCTATAATTTACAATGTGTGTGTGATGTTTTTTTTCCTTCTCCCTATAAAATTGTTAGGTATTGAGTTTGAGATGTCATATTTAGGTAGGGGAAATTGTTAAGCATTGTCACTATGGTTTTTTTTTTTTGGGGTGAGAGGGATATAAAGCAAGACTAATGCCGTAAGAAAGCAACCGAATGTTGATCCATCCAAAGCAATGAGCTCAATCCTGGAGGTGGGAAATCCTAAATGTTCCATCTATGATAGTTTGAAGACCCTTGCCGAGCTAAAAAATCAACACATTGATTTGCTTCCCGCAACACATGAAATAAGGTGCATTCCCAATTTTTAGCCAGTAAAAATCTAATTTCCAGCACAAGAGTCAAGTAAGGATGGAAGTTAGAGCAAGAGTGGTTGACGAGTCGCACTACCTCCAACGAGTCTGACTCCACTAGCACCTTTCGAAATTCATGGTCCCAAGTAACAATTAAGCCATACCGAATAGCTTGCAACTCTGCCACCATATTATCGAGCCTTTCCGTAACTAGTAAAGTTGTTACTTTTTAACTATGATATCATAAGTTCAAATCATCGAAGTAACCTATTTATAAAAGCAATACGATCTACTCTGGACCTTTGAAAAATAAAAAACCATGTACATTGAGTATGTTAATGCTCATGGGTCAACAATTCCTTTTATGTAGAAAGAGATGATAAAAAGAGATGATAAATGTAGTCATCTGTTAAATTTTGTTGAATCTCTATGTAATTTTGCATATTATCAATTTAATATTAATATCATTTTCATTACATAATATTCCACGTAACATTATACCGTGTCATTTTGAAGTTTGCAATTGCAATTTGCATTAGGATAATAAATCTCTCGTCGAAAAGAAGCAACATCTAACAGTAACATATAAGGTTGAGAATGAGTAATCTTTCTCAAGTTTTAAATCTTTTGGATCGACCTTATTCTCAACTCAAATTAAAATTCAAGATGGTATCATAATATATAAAACCCAATGGTCCAGCAAAGATCCTGGAGTCTAAAAATTCCAAATAATTCATTTGACAAACCCTTAAAAAAGGTTGCAAGTGAGGGGGAGTATTAGGATAATAAATCTCACGTCGAAAAGAAACAACATTTAATAATAGCGTATAAGGTTGAGCATAAGTAATTATCCTTTATGACTTTATCTTTGGATCAACCTCATTCTCAACCTAACTTAAATTTCAAGAATTCGTATAAAAAAATTATTAGATTTTTTAATATGAATAAAGTGTAGAGTTCACCGACAATAGTTAGGCTTAGGTCAACTATTGTCAGTTATTTTGATAATTAGCCTTTACCACTTATAAACTCTTTAATATTTTCATGTTTAATCAATATGAGATACTTTAACATTTCCTCTCAAGTGTAACTGAGACTGGACATCCATGTGTTAATTGAAATAAACGTAGTAGTAACCAGACCGGGCCATTGGACTGAACATTCAGACGGACAACCGAAAAATTGATAATCTAGACAAAACTTGCTCAGATATCATATACCCTTTAACATTTTTATGTTTAGTAAATATTAAATACACTAAAAAACTTGATCATAAAAAACATTCCACCACCAACCACTTGATTGAAGTTACAATTCATCCAAATTTATTAACCATGCGCATATATTTTTTAAAAACCACTTGTTTATACTCATTAATTATTATCATTATTGCTAACAAAAGGAGAGAACTACAACTGGAATGATGTTTCATCTACAGGAAGTCAATTCAAAAACTCGATCAAGGGGGAGGAAATCAAGAAACAGAGGTTTGGTTTGGTCCATCTGTGCCAGGGCATGAAGCTGATGATCAGATCGTGGTTTCTAAACATGGAAATATTTCACTTGCCGTACCTACCAACCCTAATCATAACGTACGATTCAACCGAAACCACAATTTCAACAGCAACCCAAATCAAAGAAACCAGAAACCAAATCTTTGTTTTAGAACCACCCAATCTAATCGCATTCACTGAACACTAATTGAGTTGGTGTTGGTACTAAATAATAATGATCGTCCATGCACGTCAATCATTTCGGTCCCGACTCAGAAATCAAATGTGTGTTTGTTCAAAAGTTTCAGTTTTGAGTTTACCATAATCATCAAAATCTTGAATCATGAGATTCAGGAAAAATGGAATTAAGTCAACGGAAGTGGCAAGAAAGGAGGGAACTCCGGGAGGGAATGATCGTTGACCTACTGGGTTTGAAATTGAATCTCCAGTTCTAGTTTGTATGGGCTCTTTTTGGGTCTCTGTTTTTCTTTAGTGGGGCTTGCCCAGCTCCGAATGTTATATATAGTTAAACTTGAATTCCTGGCGCACAGAATCTCATTTGATATGAGCTTTTCCACTCATTGAGTCATCCTGAATGAGACTGATGATGATATGGATTGTGTATGTGCTTGAGGTACCAATTGGGACATTTTAGAATTTAAGAGTAGTTGAATGGTCACGTTTTAATTACGAAAGATCAAAAAACTCAAACTAATTTGATTAATTCAATTATAAAAGTTTTGAATGGATAAATTTTTTGTTTTAGTCGTCAAATTTTCATCTCGATTTATTTTAATATTTTTTTATTAAAAACTAATCAATTTATTGATTGATTTTTTTAATTAATTTTTTATAAATTAGAATAAATCAATTAATTTTTATTTAACAATCTACTTTTTTAATTAAACCTCAAACTTTTTATGGATAAAAATAATTTCTTTTAAACAAATTTAAAATTCTTCAATTTTATGTAATTTTTAATCAATTTTACGACATTTCATTCAATTTTTTACATCTTAAATATCTTATTTGACTTTTTTTTACATCTAATTTTGAAAATACTAGACTTTAGTATACTTTTAAGGGAACAGGTGTCCAAAAAATGGGGTATAGCTAGCCCGAGTCCATTATTGGGCCTATAAGTTGATGTACCCAAGCAAAGAGTTGGGACCCGTAACCGAACTACTTTTAATAACATAGTGAAACTTATATTGGTTGGTGTTTTAGGAGATAATATAATAGAAAAAGAGGCTTTTATATTATATTTTATTTTATCGTAAATAATAAAAATAAAAAATTTTTGATTTAAAAAATTTACGATGGAATATAAAATAATAAATAACTTTATATTATATTATATTGTAAATTGTTCATATAAATAATATTTTACTATATTATATTATAAATTCTTTCATTCCTTCTAAACAAAAGTTTTCTAATATTAATTCTATTTACGTTCCATTCCATTATAAAACGTTCGATTTCATTAAAAATTTTACATTCAACCAAACATAGCCTTAATGAGATTGAGAAATTAGTTTGGGTAAAAGTAATTATTATTTTTCTTAAGACCATTTTTTGTTTTATTTTTAATTTGTAAAGACTATTTAATTGGTATATGAAAGTAAGGGAATTTTTAAAATAATTTTATAACTATATATATATATATATAATATGTACTGATCATTAACATAAAAAATAACTAAAAGATGTTTTCTTAATTAAACGTCTAAATAAAATAATCTTATTTTAAACAATCATTATATAGTATTGCCCCAGTGCTCTAGTGATAAGTTGAGATATGTAATAATTAATCAATACTATAACATGATGAGTAATAATCATTAATATATATAACAACAATAATTCAATAAAAATTCTACTAATATGAGCAAAGATGTCAATGAGCCGACTCGGACATGAACTGCCCTTGACCCGACCCGGCTGTACCCTAGACTACGATGACCAGTGGCCCTATTTGTGGGCCGACGAGCTGAGATAGGTCGGCCCATCTTGCGATTTATTTTTTAAAGAAAAATTTTGTTTATATAAAAAAAGGCAAGTTTGAGAATTGGGATACCGTAAAAAAGAAGAAGACAAAAGAAGAGAAACAGAGAAGTTGCTTGACATATGTGTGTGTGCAGTATCGATTCAGATATGGCCACCGAAATGGCTTAAACAAGAAAAGATAAAGATAAAGAGATATTGTGGTTGTTTTCAGGTTTAATTCCACCAAAACCGAATCAAATCAAAGCAAACGTGTGCTTGTCTTGCTTTTAGCTCTTACCAACAGTTGGATACATACATTGTCTGGAATCAGGATGACCCGTGTAAGGATCAAACTTCTAAACTTTGTAATAATTTAACCAATCATATTTGGCGTTTTTTCATAATATCTCTTCCTCTTCCTCTTCCTCTGGCACCGGATCTTCTATACCCAAAACCAAAACCTTATTTCAACCATATTCTGAATCAAAATCGATATCATTTTATGTTTGTTTATATCCAAAATGACATCATTTTTAGCACAAAACAGTCGTTTTATGTCTCTTTGCACTCAAAATGACGTTGGGGAAGAAGAAGTTGAAACCCTCTCATGCCCTCTTTTGATATTACAGAGTTGATAACCAGATGTAGAAAGATTTTAGACCACAAAACGAATGAGATTTGAAAGGCAATAACATTTCATGGACGAGAAGAATTGAATAAAGAGGTGGACACAACTAAGATATCATAAACTATGAAACGAGGACAATAATTAGAAAGGATATTGAAGCCAAGTCTTAATAGTAAATTCACCATATAAAGTCATCTTCAATAAGTGACAAGAGCGAGACCTGGAAGAAGCAAAGAGACCGACTCCGAGAAGGATGTGATGTGGCGGTGTCTAAGGGACCAAATGGGCTTTAGGTTAACTGAGGGACTAAAGAGCGGTTGGAATTTGGAAAGGCATAAAGGAGTTGAAGGCAAACGTTAGGAACCGAACGGGGTCCCTTTTGGCGGACCTTGCACTTTCCGTTGAACGAATACAGCCCCAACACTGTGTTGGTTTGTTGGCACTCATGTTTCTGTCTTTTGTTACCTACCCAAATTGGACCACTTTCAAGCCCAACTCCCTCCAAGCTTTTGATGTTGGGTAATATCAAATTGGTTTCATGAGGTAAGGCAGTGAGGTCAACATTACATGTGTTCGGGTCAAAGAGGATTGTGACAAGAAAAATGACTTTTACTAAGGAAAATGATCTATGAGGTCAATAAAATACATCATTGCATTTGTAGGTTTGGGTGACACTTTCAAATGGTAGGCAACAACTGACGATGTTTATACTCTCCAACTTTGACTACACCACACAAGATGAGTTGAAATTTAAAGGGCCCCCATCAAATCTTGTTTAGAATAAACCCCACTAATAGTATTTGACCATTTGTTTTCAAATTTTAAAAAATGTAATTTTTTTTAACATAAAAAACAATTACAACATCTCGCATAAATCTTCCGACATAAAAAATCTGGAAAGGTTCAGTAGTACATAATCATACTCTAACTAAGATTTTAGAAGAGTTATACCTCAAAAGTTAGCTTATAAGGGTGAAGAGTTCAAAGTTTTTATAAATCCTACATCAACTTCATATTTAATCAATGTAAGATTTAAGTCTCATATCTTACAATTGAATCAAACCGGAACATTCGTCCTCTCATAAGAACCTCACGGTTGACATTTTCAGGTCACCACTCTGAAATCGTTGTTGGTCACGGTCACATTAGTCACGGTTGAAATTCCTAGGCCATCACTCCAAGACCAACTCTGATATCAATTGATACGAATTTTAGGAGAGTCACACCCTAAATGTTAGCTTATGAGGATGAATAGTCCAAAGTTCTTATAAATCCCACACCAACTTCATATTTAATCAATATAAGATTGAAGTCCCCTACCTTACAATTAGATAAAATTTTTAATAAATATAAAAGCTACGATTGTTAATATTTTATTATATATTGAATAAATCATTAAATATATGTAATATTTTATATATCATATAAATTTATTTGATAATTCAATAATTTTAAACCAAATTGGAAACTTAATTTAATTAATGTTATATATTTTTAATGAAATTGAAATTTTTCTTTGCACGTGAGTTTGACCTTTAATTTTTTTAATTAAAAAATTACAGTATCCCTTCACAATTACGTAAGTATCATGGAAGTCTAGAAAATTAGGCATAGCTCCAATAATATCCTCTGTAATATTTGAAGTTCAAACCCAAAAAGAAGATGAATTGGTGGCTTTATTCATATGCATTCATGGCGTGAGACCATTATGGTGACAGCCCAGGAAAAGCTTGTCCTTTTAACACCACTATTAAGCTATGAGTCCTCCACTATACTATCCGTTTGATATCTCCACTATTCTCTCAATGGGGGACTTTAATATCCTTTTTTATATTCTAAAGTCCGTTTTAATTGTTGGCTAATCAATCAAAAAATAGTTGATTGAATAAATTTAATTGATTGACTTTGCTGATTAATTATTTTTTTGTTTGATAATCAGTTAATTAGGTTAACTGATTGAACCCAATCAACTGATTTTTAAAAAGTTTTGGAAGAGAAACATTTTGTGTTATCAATTGTTAAATATTTGTTTAGCTGACGATCATGCTCTCAGTTAATTCTTGTTTACCATGCTGTAGCCATTTGTTTGGGAAGTTACGTAAGTATGTTATTCCTTTCTTGCCATGCTTAAACCCTACTCATTTTCATTATCCAACAGTTAATATCAATAATTAATTTGTAAATTTTGTTTTTTTTGTCTTTATTAATTTAAACATTTTAACTTTTGTTATTTATTTTAATAATTCAAAAAATTATAAATCGTAAACAAAAAATATTAAATTTTGATTAGATTAAAAATTTTATTTAACTCTAATTTATTAATTCATTAAATAATTTATTATTCTTTGCTAAGAATATTCAACGAAATACTAAGATATATAATATTCATATCCTTATAATTTTTTTTAGAGTCATATCCTCATGATTCATTTTACACGTAAGCGGCTAATACTTACCAAACATTTCTAACAAACAGTTAATATAATTTACTGGTCAAATCAACCGATATAATCAGTTATCAGCTAACAACTAATGCAATCAGTTGAATGTCAACCAAAGCCAAAGATTTTTTTATTAAATTTTAAAAATATTCTCAGAAACTATCGTTTAAAATTTAGTTAGAATAATATATTATATTGAGTACGAATTCAAAATGTTAGAAAAGAGTTTTAGGGTTAAATATAAAAAAGTTTAAATTCTATTCAATTTTTCAAAATTTAAAAAATGTTCTAAGAATGGTTTACCATTAAGCTTTTATCAAAATACAAAAATTTATTAAAAAATTATACTCTCATTCGTACATTTAATTTTATAATTATTTTAGAGTATTTGATATTTTTAATTTAGTAAATAATAAAATTTATGCCTAACATAAATATAATTTATAATTATCACGTAGTAAAAATACTAATATGATATAATCATCGTATCATTTACATTAATAAAAAATTTAATGTGCCAATTGTCAGATAATTTTAACTTTGTTTTTAAATTTCAGGCTAATATTGTAAAATTGTTTAAAATTTGATGATTTTGTTTATAATTAACCCAAAATTTTATCACATAGTATTACATCAAACTTTGAACATAGACCGAATGCTCGACGCAGGACAAAGGACTTTGAATGGCTCTCATCATCACCCACGACTACTACTTTTTATTACCATTATAATATGACCAATAAGCTGAAAGGTACACAAGCCACGTTGTCTTCAGCCCACTGGAACTGGAAGCCACACCTCGGCGGACAAATCCTACTAAGAACAACTTGTGATAATAGACCCTCTTCATACGTATTAATTATTAAAACAATGTTTCTTAACAAACGATCATGTTCGTCCTGCTACAGCCGTCACCGTCGAAGAAATCTTTGTTTTATGATACTGTCTCGCTGTATTAGTGATAATCACGTTTAACAATGTCTGAGAATCACCGACTGCGGATACTTGGGAAAAAGAAAAGCTCGCGGTAATTAGCATGCCAGGTATGAATTGGGACAACCCTACTGTGGATTGGTGAGGAGTGGTCGTAATCATGATTAATAAGAGATGACAGACAGTTCTGCAGATCAGAAAGGCTTTAGGGAATGCTATGAGAAAGAGGTGAGTGAGAGCATTAATAAGAGATGAGAGACTGCTCCGTTATCATTATTCCTCGTCACGGATAAACTGGAGGGTGACCCAGACCCTCTTTTTGGCTTCTGTTCCTCTTCTTCTTCTTCCTTGAACGTATCAATCACTCCCACATCGACAAGTATCCGTGCCTTGCCTATAATGACCAAACTACCCTCTTGACCGAACTACGAGTTGTTGCTATCTCGCACCTCATTCATTTGTGCAGGTCACTACTGCCACACACGGACTGTCTCTCTCTCTCTCTCTCTCTCTCTCATTTTCTCACCGCGCATGGTCAATTTTCTTTCACTTAAAGAGTTCTAGTAGAATAGCTTGGAGGACTCAAAGCTTGTGGCTTGTTTTGGCTATATAAACTGGACCTTTGTTTTGCTCGCAATCGCAGGAAAGGGAAAATCAGGTGGAAGGGTGAAAAGTTGATAAATATGCTCAATCAGTACTCTGCTTTTCTTCCATGTATTGGCCTCTCCTGTTCTTGTTGCTTATAAGTTGTTTGATCTTGATGTTTTTCTTCTTAGGGTTTTATGAAGAAAACCATATAGATTGACAGATACAGAGATGATTCAGTGGCTTTTTTCAAGAATCTATCTTGTTTGAGCCTCCTTTTTTTTTCTTTCCCCGGGAAATCTATCAGAACTCAGGATTCAAGAACCAAAGCCGAAGATTGAGTCTTTTCTGATGGGTGCTTGGGCAGTGGTGTTCTTTACACTACTAATCTGCATAAATCCTTCAGTATCAGATCCAAGCGACGAACTTTGCTTAACCCACTTAACTCAGTCCTTGAAAGACCCAACAAGAGCACTCCAAAACTGGACAAAATCCAATTTTGCGAACCCATGCTCTGGGTTCACATCCTACCTCCCTGGAGCCACGTGCAATAATGGCCGAATCTACAAGCTTTCTCTCACCAACCTCTCTTTACAAGGCTCAATATCTCCTTTTCTATCGAACTGCACGAACCTACAAACTCTTGACCTCTCCTCTAACTCCATCTCAGGTCCTATTCCTGCAGATTTGCAGAAGTTGGTCAATCTTGCGGTTCTCAATCTCTCCTCTAATAGACTTGATGGAGAGATCCCACCTCAGCTCGCATTGTGTGCTTATTTGAATGTTATTGATTTACATGACAACTTTCTCTCTGGTCAAATACCACAACAGCTCGGTCTTTTGGTGAGGCTTTCTGCTTTTGATGTGAGCAACAACAAGCTCTCTGGGCCAATACCTGCTTCACTGGGGAATAGGAGTGGGAATTTACCAAGATTCAATGCAAGTTCTTTTGATGGAAACAAGGATCTTTTTGGCTACCCTTTACCTCCAATGAAGAGTAAAGGTTTGCCTATTCTGGCCATAGTTGGAATTGGTCTGGGAAGTGGGTTCGCTAGTTTGGTGCTCAGCTTCACAGGGGTATGTATTTGGTTAAAGATTACGGAGCAAAAGATGGCTCTTGAAGAAGGCAAGATTAGCCAGCTTATGCCTGATTATTGAGCTTGATCAGGGTTAGTTTGTTTCAAGATATCAAGAATTAGTTCAAGGTATGATTATCAAATACTTGGAAGATTACTGGGGTTGGGACTCCACTTAAAGTGTGAGCTAATGCTGCTATTCTTTCTATGATATGCTTCTTCAGCCGTCATAGAAGCTTTCTTTCTTCTGATTTTTGAAGGGTTTTCCTTCTGATTTCCTCTCTTGTTTCCTTTTCTTTTTCCCTTTCTGATCCTTTGACCAATTTGGGTTCTTTTCACCTTCACTATAAACTTTAGATTTTCTTTTATAGTACTTATTCTCAGAATTCGTGAACCTTATAACCACCTTGTATAAAGCAACTCAAAGCAAGAAAATAGTGCAGTTTCTTGCAATGTAATGTAATCTGGTAATTTAATATCTTGGTCTTTGTTTCCTCTTATGTGATGTGAGTGTGCCTGGCTCTGGAACTTTTGTCTGGAGTGCGCTAAAATACAGAAAAGAAAACACCAAGGCATTGTGGTGGGGAAGAAGAGAACTTTTATGGGATAAAACTTTAGACCTGGAACTAGTTGCTTGCATTGAATTAATTAAAAAATGCGCTTTTACCTACTTTAAGACTTTCTAGTGCTTTGTTATTGTGAGCTGGTAGGAGACCAAACACCACCACATGGATCGCAGATTGTCTGGTTTTATCATAAGCCTTTAATATGAGACTTTTCTGATTGTTCTTTGGTTCACCCTGCTAGGCCAACATTCTGGTTAGTTTTGCTGGTCTCTACTCTCCTCTGCTCATGTCAAAAGTAACTCCTCAGACTATACATAACATGTGTGTACATATCGTCCAGTGTGCAAAACATATAATCAAATTCTGTTAAATTTTATCCATGACATGAGTTTATAGAAGTTTTGGTCATTGGTCAGGGTTTAACAAAGTAGTAAAAGTGAGGATCCCCACTCGTTTCTTTGAGCATTCCAGACGCAAGAATTAGGCATTTGAGATTCTTAGAAAGAAGGAAATAACAATTGAGCGTTTGAGATTCATAAAGAGCAGAAATATGACTTTTCATGAATTTATTTTTCAAATTTCTTTTCTTATTGCAATTTCTGTTTTTTAAATAAAAACAAAAACTTATTCGATTATTAATTTTAATATAGTTATATTTTTATAGTGATAATAATCAGATTAAAATAAAAATTGAAGATAAATTATTTTAACTAAGTAGTTTTATTTTACTCTCTTATATAATGTTTTTTAATAAATTATTAATGAAATTAATTTTGTTTTACTAAAATAAATAATTTATAAATTAATTAATTTATTTGAAATTTGTAAAATTTGAAGATATTTTAAATTTAATCAAATTTATTTGATTTATTAAATAAAATAAAATAAAATGATTGAGTAAAATTAAATTATTCACAAGTCTCATTAATAATTAATTTTAATTTATTCAATATATAATATTAAATAAATTATTCATAATTTTTATTAAAAATTATTAACGATAAATCACATTATAAAACAAAAGAAACAAAAAATATTTTTTTATGATTTTCGTAAATTTAAAAATCCGAAAGAGATTAAAAAGAAATTATAAATTCAAACAAATAATTTTTTATTAAATTTAGAAAAAAACGAAAAGTAAAAAAAAAAAAGTGAAATTTAAATTCCAACTAGTTGTCCGAACTCGACAACTTGGTCACAATCTAGTGAAATTTGAAGTTGCTTCCGAATCTAGTGATGGTAGTGCCCACCTTGGCAGCATGATGGGGTAGGGTGGATATGGATTAAAAATGATCTTGCTTCACGTGTAACAAGGAGCTAGGTATGATTATTTATTAATATAAGGGCTATTTTTATAATATTTTATTAAAAATCAGATCAAATATATATATAAATGAGATTTAATAGAATAAAATAGAAATAAAATAAATAATTTGATATACTTTTACAGAAAATGCTAAGCATGCTTCTTAGCTTATGATGAAATGTAGACAAAGATACTTCGCTTCAGATTCCAGCTTCAAGGTGATCATTTTGTCGCCAAGCATTGCAAGCTTAACCAAGAACAAGACCCCACAATGGTATTCCCATGTCTAATCAGAATCACTCCACAATCCCATGGCTGTGATTACAATTACTCAAAAGAGCTCCTCACACCGAAAGAAGAAACTGGTCAAACCTGCTTTCATTCCTCTCATTAATGGGGTCCTCTCTCCTCTCCGTCAATCGGATTGCATGTCATCATGAAGTTGGGACCCCCCTCAAGTCAAGCTCAGGCCCCAATTCAATGTCCTTTCGTCTTTACGAAAATGTCCCCAAGACGATCCTCAGGTCACTCAGTTTTCCTGGAAAGTATAACAGGAAAGATGCTTCCTTGCCCTTTCCTCAGCAGTCGGCAGCATCCGTCAAGAGCGGGCAAGTAGTTGTATCTAATTTTGGATTTTGAATATGTAATGTTAGGGTATTCTAAGTTGATTAAATAACAAAATATTAAAGAGTTCACGAGCAATAAAAATCAATTATTTAAATGATTAATGTAAATTATTTTGACAATAATTTACATAAGTTTAATTCTTGGTAATATATTCTATATTTTATCTATATTAAAAATTTTAGTATAGTATTAAAGTAGGTTTAATTTAGATTATTAATTTTTTAGTTGTCTGTCTAAATGTCCAATTCTAATATTCTGGTGAGGTTATCACTGTGTTTATTTCAAGTGACAACTGGATGTCCAGTCTCAGTTGTAATTGAGGGGAAGTGTTAGAGTATCCAATATTGATTAAACATGAAAATGTTAAAAAATTTATAAGTGGTAAGAGTCAACTGTCTAAATAACTAGTTATAATTATTTTAGCAATAATTGACCCAAGCGCAATTCTTGTTAATGAACTCTATACTTTACCAATATTAAAAATTCTAATTATATATATATATCATGTCGGTTATTTAAAAATAGTCTTTATATTAATTAGGAGTAAGACTGTATAATATTAGATTTCTCAAATATTACACCTTAGTGGGTGTTATTGTAGATGTATATATATATAATAACTAATAACAATATGTAATAAAGGAAATTACTTTTTGATCAATTATCATTTATTGTCTTCATTAAGAAATTACAAAAATATTAATTTCGAGAAAACATAGAAAATTTAAAAGATTTTCCATTTAAACAAAGAAAAAAATAAGGGTTTTTTTGTTTTTGTTTCAACACTCTTTCTGAGGTAAGCCATGCCTCATCATTGAGGTAGCAGAACTGACATTGGATAGCTGTAGGTTCATTCTTGGATTTCACATTTTTCACTCCAAAAATGGTTACAGTTAGTGGAAGGTAAAGCCCGCATAAACGAGCCAACTGTAAACTTCCAAAACCTACCAACCGTACGATACGTTTTCTGACTGGAAAGGAGTCGTCAGACTCTTGCTGTTGATTTAAAGGTAAAAGATAACGGAGTTCTTTTTTTTTAGTTTTTAATTTTTGGAAAATTATTTTCTTAGAATTTTGATTAACGTATTAGATATAGACTAATTAAATAATATTTAAATAAATTTGAATTAAATTAATAATTTAAAATAATTGAATTTAATAGTTAAATTAAATTACCATGTCTCAAATTTCTTTTATAAAATGATATTATTTGAAAAATAAAACGAAAACGATATTATCTTAAACGGTGTCAGGCTGGTTTATATCATTTGTCTTGACTTGGGCTTTCATATTGCTAATTGTGGCCCTCACTACGAGCTTTTGCTTATTGGGCTTAATGGGTAAATTATATTGGACTGGTTTCGGGGAGACCCGACCCACCCAGTTCTCCATCAATCCAATGCTCCCGTTACTTCCTTCCCCTACGTTAAGCCTCAATCTTAAACCCTTGTTCCTTTCCATAAACCCCAATTCCTTTCTCCTGCTCTCGACTGCATAAGATCAAACACCGTGATGGGCGAAACTATAGAAAAACCAGCGCAAGAGACTAGCCTCAAAGAAGAGGAAGCAAATGACGATGAAGAAGGAGATGAAAGCTTTGAAGAGCTCGGCCTCGACCCTCGTTTAATTCGAGCCCTCACCAAGAAGAAAAATTCCATTGCAAAGCCAACTCCAATTCAACGGGTCGCTATTCCTCTGATACTAGTGAGTTTCTGTTTTAGCCCAGTTAGGAAAAAATGAACTTGGTTTTGTTGGTTAGTTTCGTTGGGTGATTGACGTAGTTTTGGTGTTCTTTTTAGGAAGGAAAGGATGTGGTTGCCCAGGCAAAGACAGGTTCAGGGAAGACATTGGCGTACCTGCTTCCTCTGCTTCACAAACTTTTCGCCAATTTTGGTTCCAAGAAAAAGCTGGCTCCTTCGGCATTCATTCTTGTCCCAAGTGGGGAGTTGTGTCAACAGGCAAAAATCTAGTCTTTGCACAATTTCTATTTTGCGGCATTTTGACTATGTTGATTAGCGGTTTGTGTCATGTTCTTGCAGGTTTTTAAGGAGTTGTCGTCTCTCATTGATATGTGTAAAGTTCAATTGAAAGCAGTGCAATTGACAAGCAACATGCCTGTTTCTGGGATGGTTGGTTATGTCTCCTTTTGGTTAATTTCTTCTGTTTGGTTGTGAGTTATTGGATGTTCTGGACGACCCAGTGCACGGTGGTTATTCTGATTCCTATTTGTTTGCAGGGTGCTGCATTGTCTGGACCTCCTCATATTCTGGTATCTACTCCCGCTTGTGTGGCGAAGTGCTTGTCTGCTGGTGTTATTCAGTCATCTTCTATCGGTGATTCACTTGAAATTCTTGTTCTTGATGAGGTGAGAGCATTTGACATCCTTTTATTATTCGCTCTTTGCAACTGGTATTTTGAATCACTGTATCAAGTTCACTTAATCACCATCTGCAGCGACAGGATTTGGCATGGAAAATAGATTACTAGGTCAATATGGGCAATAAATGCGTTTTAAATGGAGTGGCAACTCTCAGACAATTCATTTCCTATTCTGTTGAAATTGTTTTTGACATCTAGCATGCTAACCTTTAAAATTTTTCATCTTCACCTTTTGATTTCACTTATCATGTTTGAACTCAAATATTCAGGCAGATCTTCTATTGTCATTTGGTTATGAAGATGATCTAAAAGCTCTTACTGCTCTTCTCCCAAGAAGTTGTCAATGCCTTCTTATGTCTGCTACATCAAGGTTTGTTGTCTTTGTCGTCTGTTCACTCTCCTCATTCCATCATTTTGAACATATATACTCTTGTTCATTCTCATGGTGTTCCGCATGTTTTAATATGAGCAGCCTCATGTTTTAAGGAGTTCACTTCTAGATGTTACAACAATAGATATCAAAGCTACTAATCTTCTTAAAAGTTTCCCTGTCTTGGAACATTTTAAGTTTTCTTGTTATTAAAGAAAGAAAACCTTAAGTTGAGTGTTCAGTCTGAGCACTTGTTTGATTTCTGTATGAGATTTTTGATGACCTAATGTAAGCACTGTCATGAACTGATAAGTTTTATATGTTGCTGACTAATAATATGTTTTGACATGTGATGTTTGGTAGTGCTGATGTTGATAAACTGAAGAAACTCATTCTACACAATCCATACATTTTGACCTTGCCAGAAGTTGAAGGTGTAAAGGATGAAGCTATCCCCAAAAATGTTGAACAATTTTGGGTGAGAATTTCTTTAAGTCATATGGGAGATTAATGAAACTTAGTTACTTTTCTAAATCAAATTTACCGTTGCTGTTTAATTGCGTCCACATCCTTTTGGTTTTGTTCCTTTTTTTGTTACCTAATTTTTGTGACAATGTTTTTGGGAGTCAGTTTGGTGGTCTGCATAAATTACAAGAAAGAGTTTTCCAAAATTTTTGTGGGGGCTTGTTTACAACATCAAAACCTTGTTTTAAAATGGAATAGGGATTTCTTTTTTATTTGGATTTTGTATCCAGTTGTACTGTTTCCAACTCTGTGGCTACAAAATGAATGTCATGAGAACAGTTGTTATAAGTAGGATCACAACTGGAGGAGGCAATATGTTATCCCTGAAGTTTTAGCTTCCTGTAAAGTTAAAGTGGCACACTAACCACGCCACACCCTCCTGTACTTTTTCCTGCCTGGTTTCCTTCTTTTATGACTCCGTAACTCCTTAGTTGATCAAATTCCTGCACTGAAGGTGCTATTCTTCCAACTTTCTTTTGAGTTAATGTTTTCGATTTTTAACTAATTGGAAGAATGGATATGCTTCTTTTAAAGTTAATCCTTCACAACTCTGTATTATCTTTTATAATATTTTGATAAACGATGACCTTCTAAAAAGGGTAAATGGTCCAAAATATGTTCTATGTGATTCATCAATTTGTATATGACAACATCTTTCATGTCATTTGAGTTGGAATGAATTGGTGTTCTTATGGAAGCTGTTGTATGAGAAATAATGTTCATCGTGGAAAAAATATAAGTAGCTTGTTTGATTGACTTAGCCGTTATCTATTTCTGTGCAGCCCTTGTTGAAGGTTTTCTAACAATATTATGTTAACTTATGTGTTAGGTTTCATGTAGTGATCGTGACAAGTTACTTTACATCCTAGCTCTTTTGAAGCTGGAGCTAGTTCAGAAAAAAGTCTTGATATTTACAAATTCTATTGACATCAGCTTCAGATTGAAGCTGTTTTTGGAGAAGGTATCTAACTTTGTCTTTGGGGAATATGTGGATTATTAACTTTACCCGTTTACCCCTTTATTCCCGTTTGCTCATCGTATGCTTGCCTTCTGTTAGGCTTAGCTGTGGTATTACTTCCTTTTTGGTTAAATTGTAGGACCTGTATTGGGCCAAAAGTATTACGTCTTTATCTGCAATGAATTCCATTTATAACTGTTGTTGTGGTATCTGGAAGGTGCTTAAGGATTTGATATTAGCCCCATACACAGTTGAACCTTTAGTATTTGTGATAAGTTGACCATGAACCCATCTTACAAGTTCTAGTATTGCTGACCTTGTATTGTATTTTATTTATGTTTCTGCTTTATGCTTCTTTAAATGTGAGGTAAAAAAATGTCAGATTTTCAGTACTGCTTTTAATTGATTTCTTTATACCTGTTGCTCATGTAATTTTCATTTAACAGTTTGGCATCAAGTCTGCTGTTTTAAATGCTGAGTTGCCCCAGAATTCCCGTCTCCATATTCTTGAGGTGTGTTCTGTTTCTAAGTTTCAAAACGTTTGAAATCTATAATGGTTAAAGATAAATAAGTTTATGAGAGGAAATGCCTTTAAACACCGATTTATGCAGTTTGTCACTTTGTCTTTACCTAAATATTGTTCTTTTCTTGAGGAATTCAATGCCGGGCTTTTTGATTATCTGATTGCAACTGATGACAATGAATCAAAAGAGAAGGAACAAGCTAATGGTGAGAGTCTTGGTGGTTCAAGAAAGTCTAAGAATCATAGCAAGCAAAAAGTGGATACTGAATTTGGAGTTGTGAGGGGAATAGACTTCAAAAATGTACACACGGTAAGCTAATACTTCGAGTTTGATGTGTAAGTTACAGAGCAGGTTTGTTGTTGCTGTTCTATGAGCTGTTGTTTTATGAGTGGAATTTCTTGGACGTGGTAGTGCTAAAAAGATCTAGTGAAATCTTTTATTTTATCTCATGATTATATAAGTGGTCACACTTGTGATTTAACTTTTCTAGTTGGCAGATTCCTGCATAATTTGCACCGATTGATGTTTGTGCATATATTGAAAGAAGTTTAAAGTTGTTTGATGGTTTAAGAATGAACAAATGGATTACTTTCCATAATCATATTATGGAAATTGCATTAGCTTTTGATTTGTTCTGCTAAAATTTTGGCATAACCCCTTTGATCAATTATTTGCCTTTGACTCCCTGTCTGCTAGTTGCAAAACTTGGTCCAGTGTCATGTTTAATATCTTATTCAACTTTATTTTTCTCTCTATATTAAGGATATCTGATAATCTTTACCTGCCTTTAATATGGCCATATATGGGGAATTTGAAGAACTGGGGTGACCCCCCTTTATGGTATAGTCCTCATATTGACAAGAATGATAAAATGTCACCTGCCTTCAAGTGACAAGGATGATCAGTTATGACAGCTCCTATGATCTGTCACTGGCCGTCACGTTGCACATTTTAATTTAGTGCGATTTCTTATATTTTCACTGTGCAGGTGATAAATTACAACATGCCTCGCAGTCCTGCAGGATACGTTCACAGAATTGGACGTACTGGAAGGGCTTACAGCACAGGCGCTTCTGTCTCTCTTGTGGGTTTTTTGCACCAATTTGAGATTGGTTGCACATGGGTCACATTAAGTTGGTATTGCTTATGGTCTTACTGTGCTTCATATAAGTAAACGCTAATTGTGTATTTGTAACAGGTTTCTTCCGATGAGGTTGAAATTCTTGAAGAAATTAAAACTTTTCTGGGAGATGATGAAGACAAGGACTCAGATTCGATTCTGCCATTTCCTTTACTTACACAAAATGCAGTGGAGTCCTTGCGATACAGAGCTGAGGTAATTACTATTGGTTGCTTTCTCTTAATCCATTTCCTTTTGACAGTCTTCATTTGCTTATGGTGACTCGATGATTTATCTCCCCACTCTAGTTCTTCTCTTATCTTTCTGGATAATGGATATGTGTTGCAACCATTTCTTGATGTTAATCAGGAATATGCCTGCATTTGTGTTGTTATTCGGTGCTCCCTAATTTTGTCAATGCTGAACTTTGCTTCGATCCGTTATTCGAGTGAGAACTAGAATGGATGGCCCTCCATGTTTGAGGGTGTTATACCTGTCAGACACATGTTATACCTTTCTTAAATCTGGGATGCACATTTCTTCCATAAATGTGCAAATTAAATTGCTTCTAAAAGAAACCAACAGTTGATTCCGGATTAATGCTTGAAAGTTGATAATGCAGGACACGGCAAAGAGTGTTACAAAAGTTGCTGTCAGAGAAGCACGAGCTCAGGATTTAAGGAATGAGATCCTCAACTCTGAAAAGTGCGTATCACTTGGCCTTTGCTTTTATGCAATTGTTTTTGGCCCTTCTGTTACATATGCACAAGTATACGCTCATGTCATTTAAGTTGTAGCTATTGTTTTTCCTGACGATCTTTCATTTTTAGGTTGAAAGCTCATTTTGAGGCTAATCCAAGAGATTTAGGTATTACCTTTAATTTGTTTGATCCAACTCGTACAACGAATTCATCTCATCCATAAAAAGCTGGAAATTTGTTTTTAATTGTATCTATATGGACCAGATCTATTGAAGCATGACAAGGTTCTGAGCAAAAAGCCCCCTGCTCCTCATCTTCGTGATGTGCCTGATTACCTGATCGACCAAAAAACCAAGGAAGCAAGTAAAATGATCAAGCTTGCACGAGCTGCAATGGGAAGTAATAACTCTGGTCGTCGACAAGGATTCAAGAGAAAACACAGGAAAAACAGAGATCCCCTAAAGAGTTTCTCGGTTGAGGTATGACTGACGTCCCATAGAACAACCGTTTTCCCTTTTTTGGTTGATCAAAGCTACAAGGTTAGTTGATCACTTTAAGTTTTTAACGTACTTGCTCTGATATGGTGGCAGGCTTCAAAGAGAACTAGCAAAGGTGGAAGGAAACGAGAAGAAAAAGAAAGTAATGAGACAAGACGAAAAAAGAAAAAATCTTTCTGACGATTGGATACATATCAGTTTTGTATAATGTGAAACGTTTTACTTATTATGCTAAATCCATACTCAAGTTAGCTTAATTTTTTCATCTGCTGCGTTGGCTCCATTGTTCATGCCTTTAGTTGCCTCCTTCAGAGAAGCCATTTGGGTTTTTTGGCTCTTCGTTTGGATTCAAATTGATATATTATCTGATTAGACTTTTCCAAAGTCCAATTTATATACATTCCAGTTTCTTAGTTGGACTTTGAATTCAGTCATAACTTGTGTACGAATTCCAAACTTGAAAACAAAATAAAAGGGAGTGTAAATGAAGTGAGTGATCAAGAAAGTTATGTTGTTTTTGCATATGAGAAACTTGTAATCGTGTACTTTGATATATTGGGATTCACCCAAACTGGAAGCAATCTGGTGG
This sequence comes from Erythroxylum suave, assembly GCA_027563595.1. Taxonomy (NCBI): domain Eukaryota; kingdom Viridiplantae; phylum Streptophyta; class Magnoliopsida; order Malpighiales; family Erythroxylaceae; genus Erythroxylum; species Erythroxylum suave. Next base: position 3,578,277 of record JAOSBN010000179.1, on the reverse strand, counting down.
TACCTCCATTTTGCTGCCACTATTGGGATGCAGAAGCAAGACGCCGAGCAAAGCGACGGTAGCGGTGGTGGTGACTGATAATATGTTCGTTATCGGGATGTTCTTCTCTTCTCTTTTTGGGTTTCTTTTTCTCTACATTTTCTGTGGAAGTAACAGTGGCAATGAGAGCTATAACAAGAGCATCGTCCAATCTACCAAAGCGAACTTCAAGACCAGTAACGACGCTGCCGCCCCGCAACACGTGACAGAGAGTAAATTACTGATTGCATGCAATAGCTCGTCAATTACGTCATTACGTGCTCCGAATAAGACAGACAAGTAGTTTTTGCATGTTTCAGATCCGTTCCGAGGTTCATGATTCCTTCATATCAGCGACAGATGAAGGAAGAATGAAGGTAATGCCGAATAGAACAATGGCAGTCCGATTGATCCGGCGGCCCAAAAGTCGACATCTTTTGAGTGTTTTGAGGTTGTTTGTTGATTCGGATCTGTCTAGACCGGTTTGCCATCTCTTGTACTTTCATGGCAACACTATTTCTTCGAATGCCTCCAACTTCCAACAAATTCTCCGGAGCACAATCCATTATCAACTGGAAACAGTTACCAGTGGTAGCAAACTCACATCTTCCATCCTGTAAGGCTTTAAATTGCCGCAAACTCACATTTGGTCTTTTATCGTTAGCTGATCCAACTGCAGCCAGGCTGCTTCATCACCTGAACATTATCTATCAACTGTCTTATCTTAGCGGCTTCTTCCCACTGTCCATCCAATGCGTATGCATTCGACAACAGCACATAAACGGATGGATTATCCTTTTCCACTTCAAGAAGAAGCTTAGCAACTAATCTTCCTAGCTTTAGGTTACCCTGAGCTGCACAAGCACACAACAAACTCCACCAGATATTGGGATGAGCTTCAAAATTCTCACTGTTTATTATCCTCTCAACTTTTTCAAAATGTCCACTGCGACCTAAAAGATCAATCACACAAGAAAAGTGATCAATCCCGGGTGTAATACCATAATCATTCTCCATGGAATTGAAAATTCGAGTACCATCATCCACTAACCCTGCCCGACTACAAGCAGAAAGAACTGCAGTGAAGGTGGCTTGATCTGGCTTGGCTTCAGAGGACCCTTGCATTGCCTTTAAGCAGCGGACAGCTTCTTTCCCTTGCCCATGCTGCGCATAAGCAGAGACCATGGCATTCCAAGTGATTACATCCCTTTCATTCATTTTATTGAATACTCTCAAAGACCAATCTAAATGCCCGCACTTAGAGTACATTGTGATAAGTGCATTACCCAAAGATCCTTCCGAAGTGAACCCAAATCTAAGGATATAACCATGAACCTGCTTCCCATGTCTGAGGGCTGAAATTCTAGCACAAATGCTTAATATAATGGTAAGAGTATAGTCATTTGGCCTGAGTTCTAACATCAGTAGCTGAGGGACTAGCTCCAAGCCTTGAATTGGTTGTCCGTTTAGTACGAAAGCAGAGATAATTGTGTTCCACGAGATCATACTTCTAGAGACCATGCTGCAGAATATTCGATAGGCCTGGTCTATATTCCCGTGCTTAGAGTATGCAGACATCAACGCATTAGAAACATGGATGTTTGAATGAAGCCCATTTTTAAACACAAGGGCTTGAATCATCTTCACATATTCTATTAGTTCTGAGCTTGCTAACAAGCTTCCAAATGTAAATTCATCCGGTTCAACATCTGCTCTTTGCATTTCCTGATAAGCAGAAATCGCTGATCTGCCAAAGTTCCATTGACAATAGGTGGATATCATGGTATTCCATGAAACGTGATCCTTCTCTTCTAGTCTATCAAAAACCATATGAGCCGCATGGAGATCTCCACAACTCGAGTACATAACTATAGCTGCATTTATTACAGAAGTACAGGCTTCAAATCCCATCTTAACAACTAGAGCATGAATTTGATAACCTACTCTGGTAAACAAGCGTGAGCTCATGAGACTAGTAAAAGTATATTCTGTAGGCCTAAGAGAACCCTCTAGCATTTTTTGAAACATTTTCAATGCCTCATGAGCTCTATTCATTGTTACAAAACCATCAATCATGACATTGTAAGTGATGTGATTATGCCCCAAATCTACTGTTTCTTCAAATACCAAGAACGCATCTTCAACATTTTCACTGTGAAAATACATGGTAATCAAAGCATTAACAACAGAATTTCTAAGTAACAACCCAGTTTTAATCACCAAAGATTGCACCTGCCTTCCATAATCCACCAACTCCCAGTAACACGAACTAAGAACACTTGCAAAGCTATAATGATCACATCTAACACCATACTTTAGCATATCTCTGAACAAACTAAACCCGATCTCTGCATTCCCACTCTCTATACATCCAGTGATCATCGCATTCCACACCGTTACATCCCTTTCCCGCATTTTATCAAACACCTCCAACGCAAACTCTACACACCCCATCTTAGCACACGCCGACAACAACGTAGTATAAGAATAAACATCTGGGAATTCGATCTCCCCAAAAACCCATTTCACTGATACAAAGTCCTGCGATTTCGCTGACAGCGAGAGTAGGGTATTTGCGACTTGTGTATAGGCTTTAAAGCCAGCTTTACTGGCATAGGCATGGAGTTGGTTGCCAAACTTGACGTGCCGTAAACTGGCGCAGGCAGCAAGAGTTGTGGAGAGGGAGTATTGATCGGGCCTGAGGTGGCGTTGAATTTGAGCGAATAGTCGGAGTGCGTCATTGTAAAGGCCAGAGCGAGTGAGTCTGGCCAGTTGAAGGTTGAAGTCGACGAGCCGTTTTTGTTGGGTCTTGGCAATTTCAGTTACTCTAGTCACTGTTCGAGTGACCATCTTCATCAATGTGTGGTTGTACTTTATGGGAGATTATGGGATGCGACAGTCTCTTTCCTTTAACCTTTTCTCGTTTTAATATTTATTTTTTAAATTCGATAGAGAAGGACCCTTGCACCAAGTAAAAGCAGCTCCTGAAAAACCAAGATCTACAAGCAGCAAGACTTGATCGTGCTCTTGCTACTGTTTCTTGGGTACAGTTGTTTAAAACGGCTACCATAGTTCACTTGGAAAGAATGCTTTCTGATCATTGCCCGATTCTCATTCAGCTTAAACATGTAGCTGCGCGTAGTGGTCCTAAGCCTTTTCGGTTTCAGTTAGTATGGACTAAACATGGTAACTTTCAGCAGGTTATGAATAATGCTTGGTCGAATGATTTGAGCTTTGTGGATGATATTCATTTGGTCTCCGATACGTTGAACATCTGGAGTAGAACAGAGTTTGGAAATGTTTATCATAAGAAAAAGGCGTTGTTGGCCAGATTACGAGGTATTTAGCAGAAAATGGGTAGCCAGAATTTCCGCGGTTTATGTAAGTTAGAGGTTAAATTGCAAAGGGAGCTGGAGCTTATTCTTGATCAAGAAGAGCTTCTTTGGTACCAAAAATCAAGGGAGGACTGGATAGTGAGTGGAGGTAGAAACACTTCTTTCATGCTGCTGCCTCTATTCGTGGCTCTAAAAATTTGTGGGTGCTTTGAAGTCTGATCAAGGTGAGTGGGTGTTTGATCATTCGGTGCTTAGTAATTGGGCGTCACAATATTTTAAAGAGCTTTATTTCGCTGAGAGTGTTGCGGAATCTGATCGCTCTTCCTCGGTTACCTTTCCTACTCTTTCGGCAGAAGGACTTTCTTTTCTTAACAAGCCTTTTGTTGCAGAGGAGGTGAGGCATGCGGTTTTTAGTATGGCTCCTAACAAGGCTCCAGGCCCGATGGTTTACATGCAAGCTTTTATTAGAGGTCTTGGGAGATTGTGGGTCCCTCAGTTATTGAATTTGCTTTCCGGGTTTTGAATCAAGGAGTCTTGCCACGAGGGATTTGTGATACTTTGGTTACTCTCTTGCCTAAGTTAGAAGTTCCTGAAACTATGAAGCACTTTCGGCCAATTTCGCTGTGTTCGCTTCAAGATTTTGTCCAAGGTTCTTACTAATCGGATGACGCATGTTTTCTCCCGATTAATATCGCTTGTTCAATGCAGCTTTATTCTTGGTCGTCAACTACATGACAATGTCGTAATTTTTGAGGAGATAGTTCATATGATGCACAGGAAAACAAGTGGCAAGGGCTGGATGGCTATTAAAATTGATATGGAGAAGGTTTTTGATAGAATTTCATGGTAATTTCTTGATGACAGTCTGGGTTTGGCTGGATTTAGCAATCAGTGGAGGGATTTGATTTTAAAATGTCTGAATGCTTGTAATATGAGAGTTCTATGGAATGGTGTTCCATCAAAGTCCTTCAAGCCAATTAGGGGTGTGCGCCAAGGGGACCCATTTCTCCACATCTATTTGTTTTGGCAATGGAGAGATTGGGTCATATTACAGAGGAGGGCATTTGGAAGCTTCTGCTGATTACACATAATGGTCCTCCTATTACGCACCTTTTCTTTGCCGGCGACTTAATTCTCTTTGCCGAAGCTACCACAAGTCAAGTGGAAATTATTAAACAATGTTTACGTAGATTCTGTGATGCTTCCGGAGAAAAGGTGAATTTCGAAAAATCTTCTATCCTATTCTCTAACAACGTGCCCTCGGAACTAAGCGGGTCATCTTCAGCTCTTTTGGGGTTGTTGAGGGCTAAATTCTCAATTTGTTATTAAAAAAAATTTTCATCTATAATAGGAGAGAGAAAGAATAGGGTGTCTTGGATATAGGACACCCCGCTATAACTATTGACGGGGTGGGTCACCCCGCCATTCCATTGGCAGCTCCTCTCCTATACCCTCTATAATTATTTACATTTATAATCCTAAAAAAAATTAATTTTCTTAAAATTTTAATAAAATATTGACAAAAAATATATATCATGAATATTAATTTTTTCGATAATATATATTTAATTATTGATAAAAAACATATAATTAAATTGTTGAGTATTATTTTTACTTTTCCTATGAAATTGAATTAGTTAATATAATTATTTTCTAATCCTTTTATTTGATAATATCTATTAAATATTTTTATAAATATAATACTTCATAAAAAATATTATTAGTCATATAAATTCAAATTATAAATATTAAATTATTAAATTAAATTAAAAATAAAAATAAAATAAATTTAGTAAATAAAAATGATAATTTAAATAACAATTCCATGGTATGTCATTGGGATATTTCATAAATTTAGATACCTTTAATATTGGCCCCGAGTTCTCATACAGATTTTATGACGACTATATGTCACTATTAGGAATTTATTTGTAATAATAATAATAAATATAATTGGGGAAACAATGCAATAAAATAAATTATAATATTAAATTTAATTAAAATCTAGATAAGAAAAATTCGTGGTGAAATCATACGACAATTTAACTTTGATCCAATGACGAGGTGGCTCCGCCACTCCCGACCCTACATTTAAAGTGGTGGGGTGGCCCACTCCGTCAACAGTTACGACGGGGTATTGTATACCCCGCCATTTGAATTTAGCCGTTGTTGAGAGTACAGGCTTAAGTAAGTATTTAGGTGTTCCGGTGATTCAAGGCCGTATGACTAAGGCTTGCTTTGAGCTGTTGTTATCTAGAATTGAAGCTCACTTGTTTAATTTGCTTAGCTTTGCGGGTCGTATGGTTTTAGCCCAATCCGTTCTGTTTGCAATTACTAATCACATTATGTAGGTCCTTTATCTTCCACGGGCTGTTTGTGATGATATATACAAGAAGATTCGCAACTTCATTTGGGGGAAATCGGTCCATGCAGTACATTGGGATTTAGTTACCAAGCCTATTGAAGTGGGTAGTCTTGGTGTTAAATCGACAAGAATTATGAATGATTCTTTTATGGCCAAGTTGGGATGGAGGCTGCTTATTGATGAAACCGCATTATGGAGTCAGGTTTTGAGGGGGAAGTATGTTTCTGGGGACTTGAGCATTTCTAGCTTTAATGATAAACCTACTTCTTTGGCGTGGAATTGTCCATGGTTCGAAACTCTTAAAATCAGGGGTGGTTCACTCAGTTTGTGGAGGTTAAATACTGCTCTTTGGAAGGACGCTTGGTTAGAAAGCTGTCCTTTGCTCCAATCAACTTCTGCTCCTGTTTCAGATAGAGAATCTGAGGCACTTGTGGCTCATTTTGGGTTAATAACTCATGGAATTGGGAAGTGATTGAAGGGATGCTGCCATCACATGTTTGCCAACAACTGGAGGCGGTCCATTTGGATTGTAATCCGATGGTTCCTGATGCTTTAGCCGGGTCCAGGATTGTAAACGGCAGATTTACTGTTTCCTTAACTTACAGGTTAGCTTTTGATGCCGTCGATACTCAGTTTAATCAAGTGTGGAAATGGGTTTGGAAACTACAAGTTAGTCAAAAATCAGATGTTTCTTGTGGTTATTTTGCCATAAACGATTAATGACTAATGAGGAACGAAGGCGTAGGCACTTTGTTGATATTGATAGCTGCCATTTGAGTGGTGTCAACAGAAACCATTGAGCATTTATTTCGGGACTATACTTATGCCTGGTCTCTATGGGAGTTACTTTTATCTGTGCAGGATTTACTGACTTTTAAATCTCTACCATGTGAGAAGTGGCTTGAATGGTCAATTAATTTGCAGGTTGTTCAATTTCCAAGCAGTACTCCTATGGTTGTATTTGCGCTTGTTTTGGGGCACATATGGCTTTGGAGAAACGACTATGTTTTCAATTCTCACATTGTGGGAGTGCAGACAAAGCTTATACGTCTTCAAGCTTCCATAAAGCATAATGATGAGGCATGGAATGCTTCAGCCTTGGGGACTCTACTAAGACAAAAGAAGGTTATTCAGGTCAGTTGGCATGCTCCTTTGTATGGTACCTTTAAGTTAAATATCGATGGTGCATCCAAAGGCAACCCTGGAATAGCAGGCTGCGGAGGAGTCATCCGAGACTACAAAGGACATTGGGTAGGTGGTTTTTATCACAAATTGGGGATATGTTTGGCGATTGTGGCTGAGTTGTCAGGGGGCATCGGATCTTCTGTCCCTCATATCCTAGTCCTATTTTGTCCCGTAATAAAACGTCGGCGTTTTCATTTAATTTAAACTAGCTTTCACTTTGTTTTCATTCAAGTCAAGCTGAACATAAGCCTACGTCTCCTCTTTTTGATTTTGCGTGGAAATATATAAAAGTGTTTCTGAAAACAACACTCTCCTTCTGTCATCTTCTAGTTGTTTTAGGCTCCCTCTTATAATATAATTAATTAAATTATTATTATTACTTAATTATATTATATTTAATTAAAATATTATAATTCACTTTTTAAAATTATAGCTATTCATGTATTATTATTATTATTAGTCATCAATTAAAATATTGTAATCAATTAATTAATAACAATATAATTATTTAAATTATTATTATTATGTAATTAATTAATTACATTATATTTATTTAAATTATTATAATTCACTTTTTTAATTTTTAGCTATTCATTAATTAAAATATTATTATTCATCAAGTACGATATTATAATTAAGTAATTAATTACAATATAATTAATTAAATTATTAGTATTATGTAATTAATTAATTACATTATATTAAATT
>JAOSBN010000179.1:3538686-3570566 GCA_027563595.1 Erythroxylum suave | reverse complement strand
TATATTTTAATTAATGAATAGTTATCTTTTAATTAACGAATAATAATATTTTAATATAATATAATGTAATTAATTAATTATTTTATTTTTTCAATTAATTAATAATAATATTGTCATTAATAATAGTTATATTTTAATTTAATATAATGTAATTAATTAATTACATAATACTAATAATTCAATTAATTATATTGTAATTAATTACTTAATTACGATATTGTACTTGATGAATAATAATATTTTAATTAATGAATAGCTAAAAATTAAAACATTGAATTATAATAATTTAAATAAATATAATGTAATTAATTAATTACATAATAATAATATTTTAATTAATTATATTGTTATTAATTAATTGATTACAATATTTTAATTGATGACTAATAATAATAATAATACATGAATAGTTATAATTTTAAAAAGTGAATTATAATATTTTAATTAAATATAATGTAATTAAGTAATAATAATAATTTAATTTGTTATATTGTAAGAGGGAGCCTAAAACAACTAGAAGATGACATAAGAAGAGTGTTGTTTTCAGAAACACTTCTATGTATTTCCACGCAAAATCAAAAAGAGGAGACGTAGGCTTATGTTTGGCTTGGCTTGGATGAAAACAAAATGGAAGCTGGTTTAAATTAAACGAAAATGTCAACGTTTTGTTGCGGGACAAAATAGGGCTAGGGCATGTAGGACAGAAGATCTGATACCGTTGTCAGGGTTGTTGTTTGGCATAGAGTTGGCTTGGGATTTGGGCTATCGGAAATTGATTGTTGAAATGTACTCATTGACTTGCTTTAATATGATTGCTAAGGATGATTGTGTTGATCTGAAGCATTTTGGTTTGGTTAAGCAATGTAGGCAATTGTTACAAAGGCAATGGGCTATTCACATTCAGCATGTATTCCGGGAATCCAGCCGTGTGGCAGATGCTCTTGCGAATATGGCAGTTGTTGCGTCGAAAAGGAAGAAGATCTTCATGCAAGCTCCAAGACAGCTATATGAGTTGTGTAAGTTTGATGTGCAGGAACTGTCCTGGCCTAGGGTAGTTAGCTGTTAAGTAACAAGGGTATCCCCCTCTTTGAGTATCCAAAAAAAAAAATAATATCACTTATATTTTAATTATTATAATTTATTATATTTCATTAATTTTTATTTAAAAATGATGAAATATATTAAAATTTTTAATATAAATATATAAATACATATTATACATTTATATAAATGCAGTGCATTACAAGACGAGATCTTCTGTCTATCTTATTTTATCTAATTTTGTCCAATTAATGAAATGTCCTCGTTTTTGCTTATGTTTTAAGTAATCAGTCACTTAAACATAAGTGTCAAGTGCGTGACACCAGTGTCAAGTATGACACTTAAGTCATGTTGCGAATCGTTTTCATTTTTTATCATTGTAATTTTAATTATATTAATATTAGTTTAATAAAAATAAATTAAAAATTAATTTTAATTATGATACCATTAATTTTACAAATAAATTAAAGTTAAAATAATAAAAATAAAAAATTGGTTTGTGTCACAAGCATACATTTTTTATTTTTGTTTTTATTTTTATTTTGAAAATAAAAATTTAATTTTAAAAACGGATTAATTTATTAAAATTGTTTAATTAATTTATAAATTAAATTTAAATTTTAATTATGAAACTATTAATTGTATAAAAATTATAATTAAAATAATTAAAAATATTAATATATTTGTTTCAGCATGACACTTAAGTCATGCCTGTAACAATTATGAGTAACTGATGACCTAAAAATTTAAGCAGAAATAACGACTTATTTTAATTAGATAAAAAAAGATAAAAATTACACGTATTTGAATTAGAGATAATAAGACAGTAATATTAGTGAAATACAGGCTCATTTTCAAAGAAGGCATACAATCATCTATGGTGACTGATGCACTTTTATTGAAGGTATTCCCAGTTAATAATGCCTTTCATCAAGATGATCCGTCTCATCATAGATCTCCTCCTATGTCGAGAAAAATATCAAGACCCGTCAATTCTTCTGCATAGGATAAGGAACTTGAACTAAAAGAGAAAAGGGAATCGCGTACTTGTAACAGTTCTTCAATGACATCTTCTAATGTTATTATACCTATGGCTTCTGCTTCTTCGGTAAGTCCTGGAAGTGGGTCTTCGTCTAAATGCAGGACTTCCGAGTGGATCCCATTTGTCCATTTCTTGCTTTTAGAGCTTCCCCTTTGTGGATTGGCATCGTTTTGCAAACTCTTCAATTTCTTGAGCGATGTCAAACTCTTCAAGTTTTTGTTTTTAGCATGAAATTCACCATCAACGTCAACTTTCACATCTCTCACTGAGTAATATAACATGTCATAGAGTTAAAAGCAATTTGCAGGAGACATTATGCATTGCTGATACTAAAAGAAAAGTTGTAGTTAGTGTTTACCAGGAACTAGGTTTTCACTGGCGGACTGGTCCATATTCAGCTGTCTTACGACTACAGCCATATGGCTGTGACCTTTCTGAAACTCGTTCAAAATATCATACAAGGGCAGTGTCTCCGGAACCCTACAACATATGCGTATCAACAAAGTTGAACGAGTGCTATATGACTACATAAAGTCATCGTTCTTTCTCCTTATGCATAGATATCTACTTAATATCAATAACAATCTTTGTGAATACCTTGGGATTTTGCGAATAGGAACTTGCCTTAAAGGAACCTCATCATCTGGATGAATCATTAACAAGTTTTTTACCTGAAATTTAACAAGTTATCAGTATAATCTACACAAGAAACAGTCTCTACATTCCTAATGACCATAAAATCTTTCAGTGCTCAAAAACAAGACTACTAGATGTTCATAGGATCAATATAGGCTTATTTGGTTAGCACATTATTTTGCTTCGCATGTCAAGTTTCCATTTGTTGCAAAGTTTCAATACTTGGAGACCTTATAGTCTGAGTTCTAAGCAGGTCTAAGGACTCCATGTACTCAGGCAAGAGTTAAGATCACGCTAAAACATGGTGAGAGGGATCAGACTTTATTAGCAACTTATGGGCTATTGTAGATAGCAAAGACTTGGAAAGTTTTGTGCTATCGTGGAACAACTGACAGAAGTTCAGTAACAAAATTACCAGTATAAGTCCAATTATGTTTCTTGGCTGCTCGTGATAAACAGGCACTCTGCTATGCCCTTTCTCCAAAATTAACTTCATCAAAGCCCTGTGTATAAACAGTTTGGAAAATATATCACCCCTTTACCTACAGGAAACTCGTTTCTCATATCTGTTTCTGAATAAACTTACTTGTCCAGTTTAGAATTAATATCAACAGAAAACGTATCAGATATAGGAGTCATTGCATCCCTAGCTGTTTTCTCAGTGAGGTCAAGTGCTCCAGCAATGATTGTTGTCTCGTCACGAGTAAGTTCTCCTCCCTTTCCAGCCTGCATAGTTTTTGGTGAGAAGTATCAAGGATTATTAGAGTATTGCTATTGCTAAGCATTGAGACAAAGTAACGTATAGGATTTCAGTATCATATTTATCTTTCTGTTCATCCCTTCAAAAGGATTTTGATGACTGTATAGGCACTTGCTTAAACTAATATCCGTTATAGATGAATTTGAGAGTGCATACCTCATTACCATGCAAGTCAACTAGGGTCTTCAATTCTGCTCGACGGAACAGAGCCACATGTCCGTTCCCCAACAAAAGATCCAGTAACTGGTATGATCTCAATGAAGGCAGGACTCTTATACACTTAATTGTATTCGACATTCAAAATTTAGGCATTGACTTTCGAAAGTTAAATTGCAGAAAGATCTAAAAGATAGTCTCTTGGAGCTTAGAAGATGTAGAAGGTTGTTACCTTGCTTATTGGATATGCAACAGGAAAACAAATCCAAACCAGAAGTTGAACTACGGGAGCCACTGCTGCACCGATTGCCAAGCCATGCCGAGAACAAACAGCTTGGGGAATGATCTGGGTATAAATGGCAATCTGGTCAGTTAATTTTGTACATCAATGACAGATTAAAAGGCCTACATGTTCTGAAACTAACCTCACCAAACATAAGTATCAATGTCACTGAAAGAAGAATAGCGCCCCAAGCAGGCACTAAACTATCCAAGAAGATGGGCAGTGCCTGGAAACAGAAAAAAAGGAGCATATCTGCATTTGTTATGTAAACTGAAATGTGTTTCGGAAAGTTGGAACAGCATAGCACTCAGTGAAAGTGATTACCTCCATAGCAGCTGCATTGCAGATTAATAAGGTGCAAAGCAAAAGATGCTGTCTCTTCACAACTGGCAGTATTTTTGCTGTAAAACAAAATTAACTATCTGTAAACAAAATGAAAAGTTTGTGCGCATCTGTAGAAGATTCATGTTCAGGCAAACGCAAAAAAGATTTTGCAGCTTCCATTACTAAAAGTCTCAACTCTCAAGTGACCATAAACAGCTTGTGTTGTTGCTCCATGGAAATGTTCCATTTCATATATTTACTTTTCTCTTTTCGACTTTATTTTCTGTTCAGACAATTCTTATGGAAGCACAAGATATTGATCACAAACCAAAGCAACGCAAAAAGATTAAGCTAATCACAGAGTAGATACTTATTTCAGGCAAGAAGATTACTTGCATGTTTACGATCATTAGGGGTTCCGGACTTGGCAAGGACTTCAAGATCAACAAGGCTGAGAGACATGAGTCCTAAGGTGAGTCCTGACATTAACCCGGCGAACAACACCAGCAAAATCACGATTCCTATACGAACCAGAAATCCTGTTCCGCAACATCTGTACTCTACGGCCATTCAGGCTTTTTCTTCTATTAGTTTCTATATGCTTCAACAGAACCTCTGCAGGTTACTACTTGTGTGACAATTATCCATAGTTATGCAGCTCAACAATTTGGTGGGGACATGAACTACTATACAATTGTCAGGGAGTAGAATAAGATCAGATTCTGATGCTTCTTGAGTACGTGGGACTCTCAGCTGAAACATCTGGAACTTGCCTTTACGCTTTCTGCTCTGATGTGAAAGCAGGAATACGATTAGACACGAATTTGGAAGTTGAGATTAGCGATTTCAGATATGGGCACTTGGATCAGTAAGCCTGACAAGACCTTTGCAGAACGAACCAAATTTTGAAGATAAATTTTGGGCCTTTTTCAGCCCAAAAGTTTTGCATTGCAAAACCCTCGAAGTCCAATTCCTAAAAACCCACAAATTCCCTCCACCTTCCCGAATTTTCCCGGCCGCCAAACACATTTCTGACTAAGGAAAACAAAATATTAGACGACGAAGTAGCCCATGTTGGGTCTATCATTTTTACCCCGCCTGAAATCCATAGCCAAAATCCCAACTTTGTTGAACCAATCCCAGGCGAGCCTCTACAGGTCTCTAACTCCATCTCCGTTTTCCTTTCTCTCTTCACTCTTTTCATCGAAGCAGCAAAAGACAGACGACGGAGATGACGCTAACGACGTCGTATCGTTCTTCGATAGAGACCCGAATGGCCCGCCCCGACTTTTCGTTGTCCAACCGCGGCTCCGACCCGATAGCCTGCTTCAGATCAAGCTCAACGAGGCTTTGTCTCTTGCCAACTCTCTCGAAGAACAGCGCGACGGTTGCTTCGAGACTGAGTTCTCGGAAAAGAACTTGCCTCATCACATCGTGGTCCAGAATCCAATTCTTCGATCCTCTAGAGCTCGTGCAGGTCCATCTAGGAGCTTTCTTATATGTTCATCATTTGTCAATTATGTATTTTGAGCTGATACTTGACGGGTTTGAGTTGGTATTTTGGGATTCATAGACACATATTTTGGGCCTGGAACCGTAGATGCCATAAGATGCCATATAAGCTTCCTGGAGACTGAGGCAAGGATTGGTTTTGTTAGATAATAGTTTTGGTTAACTAACCAAAATCAGTTCTTACATTGGGGTGTGATAGTGTACTTGTGATTTGAACAGAAACAGGAAGGTGTGGATGCTGTCTTTGTGAATGCAATTCTAAACGGTATTCAACAGAGAAATTTGGAGGCACGTTCTGTTTTTTCTCGGCTTTTGATTATCTGGAGGTTGATTATAATGCTAGTGCTCTTCTATTACTGGAATTTCTTGAACTTTCTGTCTTTCTGCAGCGTGCATGGAGTAAACCGGTGTTGGACCGTGTGGGACTCATAATAGAGATTTTCAATGCACATGCTCATACAAAGGAGGCAAAAGTACAGGTGAATTGGAGAGCTTTAGTGAGGAGTTTCTTGTAAGTTTATATTGATTCTGATATCGTCTTGTGTGATAATGTTCTGTGTTTTGGTGCTCTCAGGCTGAATTGGCGGCTCTTATGTACAAGAAGAGTAGGCTAGTACGAGTGCGGGGACCTAAAGGGCGCAATACTTTTGGAGCAACTGGATTTGGAGAAGCGGAAGTTGTTAGTGCTCGAGGGTAAGTTCATTGTTGCCCGACTTTCTTGTAATTTATGGTGAATGCTTAATGGAAAACCTTTGGATAATCTCTTCTGAGAATGATGATTTCACTTCTTCATTTTGGAAAGCGTAGGATTTGATTCTCTTTTATATTTGATCGTGCTGATTCTACATCTTATGCACCGTCTCCAGACATTAGCTTGATTGTTATTTTCAGATTAAAATTTTTGTATTATTAATTCATGGTAATTTGAGTGCTGCATAATTCAATTCTAGGGATTAGATGCCTGGCCTGGAGAGTGTTACCCACTTTCTTTGAATGTAATTGTGTAGTTGCAAACAATTTCTATCATATGAATTATTACTGGAATAGATTCTGATTTCTATGAACATTAACAGGAGAGCAAGTGGAGGTCGTGGCTTTATCAGTGGTGCTGGTGAAACCGAACTTCAGCTTCAAAGGAGAAGGTTCATTTGTTGTTTTTTTTTTGTGCTTACTATTTTTATTTATGTGCTTAAACTTTCTCTTTTGATTTTTGAATGATTTTGACTTCTTATACTTTTAACTTGATATGTGTAAAATATAGTTAGTTAGAGATTGTTGGTACTAAATTGATAAGTATCTTGTCAATATGTTTGTGCAAGATCCATGTTATCACTGATAATAAAGGAACCCCTGAAAGAATTAAACTGTCTCTTGAATCCTGTTCTTGTTATATGAGATTGATAGTGTCTGGTTGCTCTGTCCTCTGTTGCTCCAGTTTGGTTGTACAAGTCTATGTATATTATCTGAGAAAGTTCCCTTAGAATAAACTTACATAGCATTTTATCAAAATTGTTAACACCAATCATTGTATCGAAAATCATGTAAGAAAATTTCTAACTTTTGAACTTAATTATTTTGATCACCAAAGGTACTTTTAGTAGGATTGAACTCCACATCTTCCACTGTGGATGAACTTGAATGTGCGCAAGAGCTGATACTTGCTTCAGTAAACAAAGCCTTTGGGTTGTTTCTTTGGCAGATTATTTTATCTAATTATTTGAAACTAATTCCTTTGGAATTTTCCCAAGGGAGAGACTGTTAGCTGGATATTCTTTATGCTGTTCTTCTATGTCATATAACTAAATTTCACTAGGTGATGTGTTCATCTTTGGAATTTTTATCTCAGAATATCAGAACGGCGCAACCGTTTGTTGACTCAAATAGAAGAGGTTCGCCGAACTCGAGCTTTGCAACGTTTTGCTCGTGAGAGGCTGGGTGGAGTAGATGGTCAAGGCTTAGCTACTATTGCTGTTGTTGGGTACACAAATGCCGTATGTACATTAATCTTAGTGAATTACTCAAATTCTATGACTCTAAATGATTCTGCATCTTTAGGCTTATTTTGTGCTTTTATATGTCACAGGGAAAATCTACATTGGTTAGTGTCCTGTCAGAGAGTAATCTTTATGCCGATTCTCGGTAATGTATATAACCTTAATCACATGATATGGATCTAAGCCTTTTACTTAGTACTACTGATGAAGTTATGAAAATCTAATTTCAATTGTTCTGTTTCTGGATTCTGGATTATGTAGGTTGTTTGCAACACTGGATCCTAGGTTAAAAAGTGTGATTCTTCCTTCTGGGTAAGATGTTAGCTCTTCAATAACTCTATTATAATTTCATAATATGGGACTTGAAATTTTGGACCGTAATTGAATGTCTCACTTAATCAAAATGATCACTTTTTGGGCATTGCGGACCTGATTAAGAAATGATATTCAGGAGGAAGGTGCTTTTCAGTGATACTGTCGGATTTATATCAGATTTGCCCATCCAGGTAACTTAATTGTGCTGTAATTTGGAGCTTACTTCAACAACACAAAGACAGCCTCCAGAAATCCTCCTCCCAGAAAAACCCTCCTTCCATATCAACTAAAGAAATTTAAAAAAGAAAAGTACCCACATTTTGAGTTGTCTCTTCATCATATTATCATATCCACATATTCCAACTGCTCCATCCTCCACTTCTCTTAAGTTGTCCTCATCCTCAAAATGTTGTCTAGAGCTGTGAGCTTGATTTGAGCTTCTTATCCTTTATTATTCTTTATTTAATTGGGTGTTAATTCTGTAGTTAGTGGAAGCATTCCATGCAACTTTGGAAGAAGTAGTGGAAGCTGACCTCCTTCTGGTAAGCCAACTAGGTGCTATTTACTTGACTGATATTCTTGTTGTCTTTCAAATGCTATTCACCACAATTTTTACTGTTATTCCCCTTTATTTTGCTGAAACTAGCCAGGTTTTGAAATTAAGTTCAACAAAGTTATGCAATTGAAATTTGATATGAAGACTGTTATAATTGATAGCAGATGGGAGTTGATGTTCTTCCTTATTCATACATTTTGGTGATACTTATCTTGGATGTTTCTTTATTATGTGGACTTCATTTTGTTTGTTCAGGTAAATCAGATATCTAACTTATTGTTATCTAATACTGATGCAGCATGTAATAGACTGTACTGCTCCTAATGTTGATGACCATCGCGCAACAGTGTTTCAAGTTCTGAAGCAAATAGGAGTTTCAGAAGAGAAGCTCCAGAACATGATTGAAGTCTGGAATAAGGTGCCATACAGGTTCACCTTCCTCTTCTTATTTTCAAAAGTAAACTAAATATGATATTACTTTGGTAGTGCAAAATATCTTATAATACCCTTTTAGATTGATTATGAAGAGAAGCAGAGGGATGCTGATGATTGTATAACCGAGGGCAAGGCTAGTAGTTTCTCCGTCGATGAAGACAATGACATGGCAGCTGAGCTATCAGTAGAAGCAGAGGAGGAGAAATTGAGTGGTTTGTCGATGGCAAGGGAGGTAGACTTTGAAGGTCCAATTGGTAATGAGCAAAGTGATTATTCTAACGGTGAACTGTCTTCCGGACATGAAAAGGAAGTTCTTGGTGACCTGTGGTTGAATGATCGGGCTTACCAACAAAGTGAAGACTCTGACATCTTGGAGATGGAAAAAGTTTCTCAATCCCAAACCCAAAGTGGACCAGATGTTAAAATATCTGCTATAACGGGGGTGGGGTTGCAAGAGTTGCTGAAACTAATTGATGAACGGCTAAGCATCCGTGATGAGAAGTCGAAGGGTCAGGACGTTATTGAACGAGGTTTATTTGAGCGAAAGTGGAGGCCTCCGCGCATGGATGATACCAACAAATCAGTAGAGCAGTAATAACCACAGTCGTATTAGATAATGAGAAATTATTATACTAAAATCCAGTTATTTAAACATGATCAATGTTTAAGTCTTTTTTTGGAATAGAGGAATTTGTAGTCGTTATTTTTTGAATACGTATTGGATAAATTTTTATATTGACGCAATAGTCTGTAAATTATGTTAATCGGGTATTTTGCATTAGGTAAGTTTTGTATGATAAGTTTAATTAAGAGAGTATAAATAAGGAGATTCAAATACAGAATTTGTGGGTCTAGTGCTTTTTTACTCTATCAACTTGACCATCTCTTAGAGGGTAAATTAATGTTAAGTTATTTAAGTAAAAATCTTTAAAATTATTAATCTAATTTTAATTCTAATTTATTGACTCTATATAACTAAAACTACTTTAAAATTAATTTTGATATGATATGTTCATTATTATATTTTTAAAATGATGAAATATTTTACATCCGTCACAAAATTATTAGTGGTGACAATTGGATTTGGGCCAAGTTTGAGTTGATTAGGTCTCAGGTTCAAGCTGTCTAAGTTTAACAGGGCTACTTAATGTCTTAATTTTGTTTTTAAATTTCAAGTGTCCTTAGACTATGAAATGCCTAATTTCTTTATTTGAGCTCGGATTTGAATCTTCTAATTTCAGCCTAATTAAGGCTTAATTTAGGAGAATGGCAATAATTGATAATCTGTTGAAATTAATATGTTAAAATGATAAGTACTTGTATGTTTGGGGTTACTGTTTTGGTAACTGTTAAAATGTGAAAATAGGTATTTGGCAAGTGCGATGCGGTTGTTGAAAAGAGATAAAATAACTAAAAACCCTATTTATTTCATAAACTATTAATTGTTATATAAATAATTAAAAAATTTATTTAAAATTATAAATAATAAAATACTAAATTAAAATTAGAAAATATGAATAAAATAAATTTAGTAAATAAAATATTTTATAAAAATATATTATCAGCATATTAATTAAGGGTATAATCGAAAATAATACTTGTAATGAGGATTATTAATGGAAAATAAAATTTCTACCGCAGAAACAGTTTCTTATTGTAACATTCTTTCTACTTATTGATTTCTGCGATAGCACCGCACTTATCTCCAATCTTTGGTTGTTAACTACAGATTTAAATATGTGACTACATTTAAAAATTACAATATATTAGTACTTATCCCTACCATATCACAAATCCAAATACAACATAAGGCTCTAACTCTAGGGGTTGGATCCTATACCGGAGCCCAGCTCATTCTCATTATGAAAAACCATAGTCAACGCCTTTTTTTTTTTGGCCAGCTAATTTTTAAACATAGCATCGTTTTTTTAATACAAAGGGAATAAAAACTCAAAAGGCAAAATGCCAAGATTTAGGTGCGGGATAAGCCCCGGTTAGACGAAATTTGGTTTCGATCGGCTACTAAAGACTGGATCGACTCGACAGGGGTTCTAAAAGGACATGCAGTCCTGGTAAGACGCTCTGTGCTGCGATGGCAAGGCGATCTGCGCTCTGATTCCCTTCCCGATATATGTGCTGCACTTGGACTTCCCAGTCACGCTCCAGTAGCGCACTGATTTCCTGCATCAAAAAGGAAGTTTCAATTAGTATGCCTCCGGACGAATGTATGATATTGATGACCTGGAGGGAGTCCACTTCGAGAATAATCTGTCGGTAGCCCAAGTTCCAAGCTAGGGTAAGCCCAGCATGGACCCTTTTAATTCGGCGATTACTGGCGAGCAGGCCTCAAATTTATAAAGGAACCCCCCCCTCCCGGCCAGCGGCCGTGACAGTCTCTAAGTAATCCACCCGCCGTGCTTTCGTGAGAATTAGCTAATACCGAACCATCAGTATTGACTTTGGTCCATCCTTCGGGTGGGGGTACCCAGTGTATTAGAGTCTCGATAGGTAAGCTGCGTGTGGGATGAAAGCGACCTATTACTACGTGGGCTCGCTCTATCCACTGGACATAATTTAAAACGATGTGGGAGCCTGTTGTTGGCCATTCGAAGCCTTCCTCGAAAAGACTCTGGTTTCGCCAGTACTAGAGGAACCGGCACGATATCCCAAAAATGATTGGCCAGGCAATCCCTGGGGGTTGGTTGTGTTTAGTAAGATTGTCCTGTAGTCATTGCTCCAAATTTTGCTACCAAAAGGAACCTGCGGTGACTACGGAGGACCATTGGTACCAATAATGCTGAGCTCTATGACAGTCTCGAACCACATGAAGTGTGGTTTCCTCCTGACCGCAGTGTCGGCAAGAATTGTCAGAAGTCATGTGCCTAAGCAGGCGCTGATGATTTGTCATAAGTTTGTCGTGCGTTGCCAGCCACAAAAAGGTTCGTATCCTTTGTGGCCTTGGCCATTTTCAGATAATATTCCAGATGGGAGGAGGAGACGTGGTTTCGGCCACTGTGATTAGATCATAAGCTGATCTCAAGGAGAATTTTCCTTGTGGGCCGGGCCCCCACACGATAGTGTCGGCTGCATCCGGAAGGGGGTTGAAACGACGCTAAGATCGAAATCATGGGGGCTGGAAGAAAAGGAGCGATCAAATCCCATTGCCAAGATCCTCTGTCACAAATTCACGCACTGACATTGACAAGTGCCTGTCAGACAAAGGTTGCACTGCCTCAAGGGCTAGTGGACCCCATCCTGGAAGCCAGCTGTTGATCCAGAATTTTGTCCGTTGTCCATTCTTTAGCGTCCATTTGAGCCCTGGTTGAACATGACCCCATATAGAGGTGATCCCTCGCCATAGGGCCGGCTTCCCAATGATAAGGAGTGTAGTTACGGTCTGAGAGTCATGAATTTGATATTCTGAGCACCATTTTAATTTTTCGCCGATAAGTCGCCGACACAATTTTTTAAAATAATAATAATAATAATAATAAAAGAAACGCGTTTCGACGATAAAGTTTTAGAAAAGGAAGCGTGTGTTCTGTCACTGGACAAGACAACGTGAAAAAGCAGCATTCAGAATTTCAGATCCTAGATCGGACCTCGTCTCCTGTCCAGATCTGAACAGGAGCTGGTAATACTAATGTTCTTCCCAGTTTCTTATTTTACTTCACTTTAGTCACTTTGATCTTTTGCTCATATCATGTCTCTGCAAGCGATACCAAGTGAAGTGAACTAACCTGGTAAAGCTTGTGTGCTTATAGAGAAAGTATGTGGAGGAGGCAAGTAAACTCCACGCGCCGATTGGTGGGCAACGCCAACTTCCCCTTCTCTGGCAACTTGCACGCTAAATCAGCCCATTCTTCGCCTTTGTTATCTCTTGCCCTTATCCTTCTCGTACTCTCTCTCTCTCTCTGTTTTTTCACTCTCTTTTTTTTCTTCTTCTTAAAATAAAAGGTTTTTGAATAATTTGCAGGGAGTGTGTCTACTCGTCGTCTTCGTTACCCGAGGCTCAAGCATTTTTGGAGGTAACAGGGAAGCAGTCGGTAACCTCCTAGGTAAAGATTTAGTTTTTAAATTATCGAAGAGTTTTAAGGATTGTATATTATCAGGATCTGGGACTGGGAGGACTCATGAGTTGGTGTTATTATGGTGTTAGGAGATTTTTCATGTACATTAGAAGTTGAGAGGGCGATTCCTTATCTAAAGAAAGCATATGGGGATAGCATGCGCAAGGTTTTGCATGTGGGTCCCGAGACTTGTTCCGTGGTGTCCAAATTGTTGAGCTTGGATGAAACTGAAGCATGGGGTGTGGAACCCTACGATATGGAGGATACAGATGCAAGGTGCAAGAGCTTAGTTCGCAAAGGCATTGTTCGTGTCGCAGACATCAAATTCCCTCTACCCTACAGGCCCAATTCGTTTTCTCTTGTGATTGTG
This sequence comes from Erythroxylum suave, assembly GCA_027563595.1. Lineage (NCBI taxonomy): Eukaryota > Viridiplantae > Streptophyta > Magnoliopsida > Malpighiales > Erythroxylaceae > Erythroxylum > Erythroxylum suave. The sequence continues at coordinate 3,557,072 of JAOSBN010000179.1, read as the reverse complement.
TCGGATGCTCTGGATTACTTGTCACCTAAATATCTGAACAAGACTCTTCCTGATCTGGCCAGGGTAGCTGCTGATGGTCTTGTTATTTTTGCAGGTAATTCAGTTTAATTGAGAAGAGCAAGAAGCGTTTCTGTTTTGGTAAATTTGGTTATCTTATAATGTTAGCTGCTTATTTTTAGCTCATGTTTAGCAATCTTAATGTCCTCGGAATACTTAATTGAAGATTCCTGCATACTCAACATATTAGTTTCAGGTGTTATTGACTATAGCATTCAGATTTTGGACTGAAATCTCAAAACTTTATTATTGTTGTTCAGCATTTGGACCCTATTATCCATACAATGTGCATGGATTGATATGAAATAATACATCAAATGCCTAAAGAAGTCTTCTTTTCCTATATTGTTTTGCACCCATTGTTTTACATAATACTTGTATCTTAAAGAATTGCTTCTTTGTTTCTGGCTTCAGGTCAACCAGGTCAACAGAGAGCTAAAGTTGCAGAATTGTCGAAATTTGGAAGGCCGGTAAGTAAATGATGCTGCTTCTAATCTTCCACTGTGCTTTAGGCTTTATTTTAGGATTTACTGTTGCATGTCTTGTTCCTTGTTCTGCGATTGGAGATGCTGACCTTTAACGTAACCATTTGACAAGTGAAGCTTTAATTAGGTCTATATTCTTCAGTCTACTTAAGAGTTACCGATTCGTCAAACAGGATATGTGGCTTTATGTGCTATAGTTCAAATCACAGATAGAAATAAGTGAAGAAAATTATAAACATAATCACTATTTCCTTAGTTTAGAAGTGAGTCTCTTTAAATCGAATCCACTGATAAAGTTAGAAGGTCAGCATAAATCTTCGAAATGAAAAAAGATACAAGCAAAAGCAATCACTAATTCAACATTTGCTTTGTGTTGGCAAACTTTGTGAAGATTCAAGATGAAACTTTGTCCAGCACTAGGAAGTAGTGACTGAGTAGCAAGTGTCCGCTATACCACAGTTCATGTTTGCTTCATTTATACGATCTACTCGACAATCAGCAATGACTTCTAACGTTACGTCATGATGCAGGCAAAAATGAGAAGCTCGTCATGGTGGATTCGGTACTTTGTCCAGACAAGTTTAGAAGAAAATGAATCTGCTTTGAAAAAGTTTGAGCAGGCTGCATCCAAGAGATCATACCAGCCAGCCTGCCAAGTATTCCATCTGAAGCCATACAATTAGAGGAAGAAGAGTCTTTGTGCAGTCTCTGTTTGCCATGAAATTAAGGCAGAAGAATACATCTAATGCAGCATATACCCCTCTTATATACCTAAATTTATTCAATCAGTTGTATTACTTCATGTTTTGTCACCTTGACTATGTAACCGATATTTAATAGTTAAATGGGAAATCAACCATTGACTTCTAAATTCTTACAAGGATTCTGCCCTTTGTTTCCAGTAAGTGTTCCATTAGGCTTGAGGTGATAGATCTTAGTGGTCTGAAACATATTTAGTTCTGGTTTGGCAGAGATTTGTTAAATTTATGATCATTTTAATAAATTTATTTATTGAATTAAAACTTGAAATGATTTCATAATTTTAACTATAATAAGGATTAAATTTTAATTATATAAAAAATCAAGAATTAATTTATAATTTTAAAAAATATCAAAAACAGTATCCAATACCGATTTCCGGTAAAAAGTGATTCCCTATGTTGCATCCTAAAAATTGCAGGTTCATTCCTGAAGGATGCTACCAATAATTTCGGCAAGAGCAATAGCCTTCCTTGAAGCAATGAAATCTATGAGCATCTCTGACAGTGATTTCTCGACCAGTAAGAGCAGAAATTAGTTTGATTACATTATGGCAGTCCCCACAAATCCTCAGGTTCTTCATAACAAGTATGGGCTCTCCATCTCTTGTTGAGAGGAGTCCAAATGCAACTGCTAATTTCTCACTGTGATGCCTTAACCTCATCTCCTTTTCTTCTTCCCCTAATTCATCATCCTTAATCAAAGCCCACCTCACATCTGGAACATACCCAACACGCTTCATTCGAGTAGCCATCTTCTCCAGGAACTCATGAATTTTGTCAGTCATTGGGTGTGTACGATCTTCAGATACAAACACGTGAACCTTCTTGTTCAACTCGATCCAACTACACCCTGGTTTCTTCTTTACACCTCTATCTCGCATAAGCTTTCTAACACTAGCTACTTCTTCCCACTTGCCAGCTCTGGAATACATATTTGCAAGCATGACATAGGGCACAGCATTTGTAGGTTCCAGTTGCAAAAACTGGTGAGCTGCCTTCTCAGCCAACGCAATGTTTCCATGGCTTCTGCAGGCACCAAGTAATGCAGCCCAACTCCTAGAGTCTGGACCAAAAGGCATCGTCTCAATTAGCCTCTCTGCTTCATTCAGCTTGCCTGCCCGGCCGAAAAGATCAATCATGCATATAAAGTGTTCTGCTTCTGGTTCAATCTTAAATCTATCTTTCATCAAACCAAAGTACCTCTGCCCCTCCTCAACCATTCCAGAGTGTGCACAAGCAGAAAGCACAGATATAAATGTTATGTTTGTTGGGGGAATATCACTCTCAAGCATCTTTTTGAAAAGTTTCAGCGATTCCATTCCAATCCCGTGTTGTGCATAACTTCCAATCATTGAGTTTAATGACACAGAATTGTGCTCCGGCATCATATCAAATAATCGTCTTGCATCTTGAAGGCTTCCACACTTGGAATACATGGCAACAAGGGAGTTATTCACAGAAATTCGGTTTGCATGGATCTCTGATTTTATTGACAATGCATGAAGCTGTTTTCCCTGAGAGGGTGATGACAGATTAGAACACGCACTAATGACACAAACAAAGCTACAATCATCAGGGCTATAACCAGAACGCTGCATCTCTATGAAGTAATCAAGAGCACCTTCGGACAACTCCTCCTTTTGCGAGAAGCCAGAAATTATCGTATTCCAAAGAACTAAATCTGGTCCAGGAATCTCTTTGAATATTTTCTCACAATCCAACATCCTCCCACCACACTTTGCATATAAATCAATTAGACCACTCCCCACATGACAATTCTGATGGAACCCAGCTTTGATCAGTTTAGCATGGAACTGAAGCCCACCACAGAAATCCTCCAAGCTTGTAAATGCAGTTAAAACACTAGCTAAACTAAGTATATCAACCTCAAAACCCTTGTGCACCATTTCTTGATATAAATCCAGTGCTTTAACCCCCTTACAATGCTGACCATAAGCGACGATCATAGAGTTCCAAGACACTACATCTCTGACACCATCTCTCATCCCACAGAATACCATTTTGGCTTCCTCCAAGAGGCCATTTTTACTGTAATAAGTAACAAGAGAATTATTAACAGACGGATAAGAATCAAATCCACAAGAAATAGCCAAAGAATGCAACTGTTTCATCAAAACCACGTCACTGCGACAAGCGCTGACCACTCCAGAAAGAGTAAAACCATCCATGTCAAGACCCATTTGTCTCATCTCTCTGAACAGCTGCAAAGCAGGAGAAGTCTCCCCACTGTCCGCATAAGCAGAAATGAGAGTGTTAAACGAGACAAGGTCCGGTTGGGGAATTTGATCAAACAGCTGACGCACGACATGGGGCAGTGACACTTTGGCATAAACAGCAAGAAGAGCATTGAAAGAGAAGATATTGGGTTGATGGGTTTGGTTAAATACATGTATAGCTTTGTTTAGGCAGTGGCAATTGGAGTACAGAAGGATAAAATGATTGGAGAGATAGGTGGAAGCAAAGAGTTGAGACTTGAGAAACACTGCATGGAGGGCTTTGCCAGAGAAAAGGTCTTTGTTGGCTATGCAGGTTTTGACAAGGTGACGAATTGTCTGGAGGGTCCATGAGATTTGGATCATCTAACTTGGGAAATGGGAGCTAAACCTAACTGAACTTGGAGGAGAATTACACATGGTCACAGGCTCTTTGGAGGCTATTTCTAGTCGGCTTTTCATGTAAACTTCACATTGGAGCCCAATTCAAAACTATGGAAGTAAGCTATCAATTGTATCAGATAGATCAGGCCCATTTTCGTGGGGCCCACAACAAGATCGTCATCTCCTAGATAAGTTTGCGTCCAGCATTCAAGGTATCCAAAGCATTCGCGTATACATTTGAAAGTTATGAGCATGTCGCCGCTGGTCTATTTACATTTTTTTTCATATAATTAAGATCTTCGTAATTAAAATAAGGTTCATTAAGATTAAGATATATTGTTTATATTAAATTAAGTTTATTACTTTTAATTATAACTTTTAGAGTTAAGAACATTTTATTTTATAAATTAAAAATTAAATTAAAAATATGAGTTATTTATAAATAGTCTCTAGGCATCCCCAAATCTCGCCGTGTGAGCAAAATTTTTATTGATTGTTTGTTGAATAACTATAGTTGACTAATTCAAAAAGTTATTGTTACTTTATTGCAACACGTTTATGTTGGTGAGTCGTAGATGTTATTATGTTAGTGGTTAGTCGTCAATATCAGTAGTTAGATATTTTAGCAAAATGTGGGATTGAGTCCATTGCGAGCCTGTTTTTTAGCTTTGTTGTGTTCTTAAGGTTATTTAAGTATTGTACTGGAGTCTGTCATTTTCAAGTCGAAATAAGAAAAGTTTAGTTTTTTCTATGTTTTTTCTTATCTCTCAAATCTTATATTTTTGTTCTCCTTTATTAACAGTTGTGGTATTAGAGCGTCAATGACACCACTACTCAAACTTGTCTTTATTGTCTTTTATCTCAGCAAACTCCAACAACCAAGAGAGTTGCTGTCCGTGAGAGACTAAGAGACGAAACAACCAAAATACATGAATCTGAGTGGAGTTAGGGAGGGATCTAGTAGTACCCAAAATCTTAGCTCAACCAAACAACAACAACAGATATCCACACCAGGTGTTTAATAAAAGTCCTAAGCCAGGATAATATGTAAAGTGTTTCTATATAGCATCTAGGTTTCGATCCTCCTTTTTTTCTTAAAGCAAAAGAAAAAGTAAAGTAACTATTTTGAGAGCTAAAAGACACAAAACAAGCAGTGAAAAAGCTATGACAAGCAATTCCAAATACACAACTTCTAATTCCAGTTTTTAAAAGTGAAAAATATGGCCTTTGAAGTCTCAAAATGAAAATGTTGTTTAAGTCACAAGAACTATGGGACTTGGTAGAGAACGGGTATAAAGAGCTAGATTTTGCACCTACTGAACTTGACCAAAGATTGCATGAAAATTGGAAAAAAGATGCAAAGGCCTTACTCCTGATTCAGTTAGCTCTAGGGGATGATATATGTCTGCGAATTTCAATAGCTACCAACTCCAAACAGGCATGGGAGATTTTGAAGCAAGAATATTTGGGTGATAAGAAGGTAATTGCTATGAAACTTCAAACACCTCATTGTGATTTTGAGAATTAAGTATGAAAGACAAAGAATCTGTGCAAGAATTCTTGTCTAGAGTATCTTGAATTGTTAATCAGATGAAGTCTTATGGTAATAATGTGCGTAACGAAATTGTTGTGAGTAAGGTATTAAGGAGATTAACATCAAATTTTGATCATTTTTTTGCTACAATTACAGAAATTAAGGATTTGTCTATTTATATTTTTAATGAAATGATGAGCTCCTTGTTAGCCCATGAAGCAAGACTTGGTAGGTCTCAAGTAAAATTTGAGGAAAAGGCATTTCAGGTTAAGGGGGCGTCTTTCAAGGGAAAGACTGAAAATTCTAGAGATCATGGCAAAAACAGAGGTGGATTTCGTAGACGAGAAGGTGGTGGTGGCAAACGTAGAAGTTGATTTAATGAACAAAATCAATACAAGAGTGCAATCCAGTGTAGATATTGTGAAAAATTAGGGCACAAAAAAGCTGATTGCTGGATCAAACAACGAAAAGAACAAAAGCAAGCAAATTTTAAGAGAAGGTTGAAGAGGAGAGCGAGCTATTTATGGCACATTCACCTGTTAAAGATGTAGATGACAACACAGATGTATAGTTTTTGGACATTGGATGCTCCAACCGTATGTCTGGAACTAAGTCATTATTCACAGAAATTGATGAAACACAAAAGAGTGGGGTTCGAATTGAGGATGAATAACAAATGAAAGTCGAAGGAAAAGGAACAATTTCCATCAAAATTATGCAAGGTAATGTTAAACTATTCTATGATGTGCAATTTGTGCCTAGTTTAGCTCACAAGTTATTGAGTATTGGACAACTATTAACTAGTGGATATTCTGTTGTGTTTGATGATATATGTGTTATTCATTATAAAAAATCTGATTAAACTATAGCTACTATTTATATGACAAGAAATATGATGTTTTCTTTTAATGTCTCAAATGTTGTGCGCAAAGCCTTAGTTGTTAAAAGAAATGATGAGGCTAATTTATGGCATTTACATTTTGGGCACTTGAATGTGAATAGTTTGTAAATTTGAGTTAGAAAGAAATGGTTATTGGCTTGCCGAAAATTGGTGAACTTGATTTTTATGAGGGATGTTTTTATGGGAAGTAGAATAGGAAGTCATTTCCATTTGGAAAATTATGCAGAGCTTCTAATTGTCTTGAACTTGTGCATGTTGATTTATGCGGGCTTATAAAAACAGAATCGCTTGGTGGAAGTTTATATTTTCTATTGTTTATAGATAATTATAGCCGTATGAGTTGGATTTATTTCTTAAAATTCAAATCTGAAACCTTTGAGAGTTTTAGGAAATTTAAGACATTGGTAGAGAAGCAAAATGGAAGAAACATAAAAGTACTTCAAACAGATCGTGGCGGTGAATTCCTATCTAATGATTTCACTAACTTTTGTGATGAGAATGACATTCATAGGGAACTTACAGTCCTATATACACCAGAATAGAATGGTGTTTCAGAGTGAAAAAATCAAACAGTAGTTGAAATGGCTAGAGGCTTGTCAAAGGCAAAAGAACTTCCAAATCAGTTTTGGGGAGAAGCTATTGCAACAACAGTATATCTTCTGAATATCTCACTGACAAAGGAAGTTTTTGATCAAACACCCTATGAAGCTTAGATGGGTAAGAAGCCATGGGTAAGCCACTTAAAAGTTTTTGGTTGTATAGCACATGCTTTAGTTAATACACATTCTAAACTTGACAAAAAATCTGAAAAATGCATTTTCATTGGCTATAGCTCTCAATCCAAAGAAGATTGTCTATATAATCTTATAAGTGGCAAAGTGATAATTAGCAAGGATGTTTTATTCAATGAAGAAGCATATTTGAAGTGCAATTTCAATAAGGAAGGCCTGCAAAGTTTAGTTCGAACAGATTTTGAACAACTAGAAAATTCAAATCTACAAGCACCTGAAAATTCAACTTCTTCATCACTTGCAAGCTTAGTTTTTAGCTCTTCTAGTGTTAATAGCTCTAAAAGTTCTACTAGTTTAGATACTCCAGCATAAAGTTCCTCCTCCAACAACAATGAAACTCCACCAAAAAAATTCAAATCTCTTAGAGAAATTTATGAGTCATGTAACTTTACTTTGTTATTAGCTTCTGATCTAACTTCTATTGAAGAAGCTACAGAAAAACCTGAGTGGCAAGCTACTATGATAGAGGAGATGTAGGCAAATGAAAGAAATTCAACATGGGAATTAGTTGATGTTCCAGAAGGCAAAAATATTGTAGGGCTCAAGTGGGTTTTTTGAATGAAGTATAATGCTGATGGAAGCATCCAAAAACACAAAGCTCATTTTGTGGAAAAGGTGGGATACTCACAACAACAAGGTATAAATTTTGAAGAAACTTTTTCTCCTATTGCTCGGTTTGAAATTGTAAAAGTTATTTTGGCATTGGCTACTCAGTTACAATTACTTGTGTATCAATTTGACGTGAAATCTGCTTTTTTGAATGGGGTTTTGGATGAGGAGGTTTATGTTTCATAACCTCTAGGTTTTATTAGCAATAACAATAAAAACAAAGTCTACATGTTAAGAAAAGCCCTCTACAGGCTCAAGCAAGCTTCGCGGGCTTCGTATAGCAAGATAGATTCATTTTTTCAAGACAACGGATTCACTAGAAGTGAAAATGAACCTACTCTTTCTCTAAAAAAACAAGGTAATTGAGTTTTTTAGTAGTTTGTCTGTATGTGGATGACATGATTTATATGGGTTCTTCAAAGTCCTTAGTTGATGATTTTAAGTCCAGTACGTTGAGAAACTTTAAGATGATAGATATGGGCTTATTGTAGTATTTTTCAGGACTTGAGGTTAGTAATGATGATTTTTTTTGTCAAAAGAAATATGCTATGGATCTTTTAAAGAGGTTTAGTGTTAGACTTCTAAGTCCAGATTGCGGGATTGTGTGAGTGTTGATGAGTCTTGACCAATACTTGACACGCAGGTCGGTACGAGGAAGGCGTGTTGACGAGGGAACAAGATGAAGTCTTGCAAGTTGGCAAGCAAAACCCGAAGAACTTATGAGGTAGGCGAGGGATGCGGGAAGTATCAGCAAAAATCTCAAGAGTAGGCGAGACTCGATACGTAGGCATGTATTGGCTGAAATCTTCGACGAGACGTGAGATTCAGATGCAAGGTCGCACAAAGTTAGAAAACTAAATCATGCGAGACTCGAGAGTCTGCGAAGGCATTTAATTTCGGTGAGACAGGTTGAAGATATGTATAATACGCGAGGTTTTATACTAACTTGGATTGTGATTTGTACTTAGTCATGGAGCGACGAGATTGCACCATGAGAGAACTTGATCATGGAAGATAGACTTGTCCATGGATGTGCATTGATGGACCTATGTGCGGATATGCCTTGGTGAACACATTAGCAATGACGTGGCAACTGTGAATGATGTGGCACATGATGATGTGTGGAATAAGATCACAATGGATGGGCATCAGCCTTAAGAGATAAATATTATGTGGAAGGATCATCTGAAGACAGAGGAGATCTTTAGGTGATCTTTTATCTTGTTAATGTGATGTAATTTAATCCTGTTAGATAGAGTCCTAATTAGATGAGGATGTCATCTATTAGTTAGATTGATGTAATCTAATAAGGATAAGATAGGATAAGATCGTAATCTTAGCTATTAGAGTTCTACTAGGATTAGTCATCTAGAGGAGCCTATAAATAGCTCATTAGAGGTGAGAGCTATTCAGTGAGAAAGAGGGATTCGATCATTGAGAGAGTTCATTGAGAGAAATCACTCAGAGGACAGAGCTTTGAGAGAGTTAAGAGCTTTTGGGGAGTTCTCATTGTAAGGGTTTCGAGTAGGGAGTTCCTTATAAGGGCTTCGAGTAGGGAGTTCCTTGGAAGTGTTTCGTGGCAGAGGTACTTGTGTCTTTTGTTAACATTTTGTGGGGAGTTAATGAAAGAGTAGCTTCGGTTATATATATATATATATATATATATATATATCTTATTGCTTTCTTTACTCTATTTTACACTTGTATTATTTTGTGTGAGAGAGAAACACTTTAAATACTTGTGTGCACGTGAGGTGTTCGAGGGCTAACAGAATTGTTCGGTGACATTCACGTGAGAAGGCTGAATCTTGCTTTAGCGGATCGAAGCAGGATTGCCGCACGAAGGTGGGCGTGACTTGTGGTGAAAGTTCGATTCCAAAGTAGACCTTTGTGACATTTAGCATGACAAATTGTGAAATGGCAACCACAGTAATGAATATAAATGGGAAGCTACAACGTGAAGATGGGACTGAGAAAGCAAATCCTACACTTTTTAGAAGTTTAGTTGGGGGTTTAAACTATTTAACTCATACTAGACCTGACATTGCTTTCTTTATTAGTGTTGTGTCTAGGTTTATGCATAGCCCTACAAAACAACACCTTTGAGCAGCAAAATAGATATTTCATTATATAGCAGGAACTATGAATTTTGGTATTTGGTATTGCAAAGTACCAAATTTCAACTTAATTGGTTTCACTGGCAGTGATTGGGCAGGATGTTTAGATGATCGAAAGAGCATTTCTAGCAATGTTTTTAGCTTTGGTTATGGAGTAGTGACATGGAGTTCAAAGAAGCAAGAGATAATAGCTTTGTCATCATTTGAAACAAAGTATGTTGCAGCAACTTCTTTAGCAAGACAAGCCTTATGGCTAAGAAAACTCCTTGTTTATTTCAGTATTGAGTAAAAGGAAGCCATTGCGATATTTTATGATAACCAAGCCACAATAACAATTGCCTGAAATCCTATTTTCTATAGCAGAATATTCATCATCCCTTCATTCGAAAGCTGATAATTGATGGCAAAACAGTGCTGAAATTTTGCATCACTAATGAGCAACAACTGACATTTTTACAAAATCTCCATCACAGGTCAAGTTTCATTTTTACAGGTTACAGTTAAGAGTATGTGATTTTGAATCAAGGGGAGTATTGAATAAATATAGTTGCCTGATTCAAAGAATTATTGCTACTTTACTGCGACACGTTTATGTTAATGAGTCCTAGATGTTATTATGTTAGTGGTTGGTGGTCAATAATTGTAGTTAGACATTTTAGCAGAACGTGAGATTGATTCCATTGTGAGTCCTGTTTTTTAGCTTTATTGTTATTCTTACGATTATTAATTTAAGTGTTGTATTGGAGTCTGTCATTTTCAAGCTAAAATAAGAAAAGCTCAGTTTTTTTTACATTTTTTCTTGTTTCTCAAATTTTGTATTTTGTTCTCCTTTACTAATAGTGTTGTTGTCATTGTATTTGTTGTTTTATACTATACATATAAACAACGGACATATAAGATAGAGTTTAATTTTATTCATATGAATTTTAATTTGAACTTTTTGTAAACATAAAAATTTATTTTAATCATTGCAAAATTTTAGAATTTGACTTATATTTTAATAAAAAAGTTAAAAATACATATATATATTTTTAATAACAAAGATATTCATAATTACTAGTTTTCGAATATACACCAATTAAAACCACTTACCTTTACATTCCTATTTCTGATGCTCAGAAACAAAACCTGAAATGTCTAGGGACACATTCTCGTAAACCATGGACACTTAAAGTTCAAAGAAACGTAGCTTCTTCTTCTTCTTCCTTTTTCTTTTTTCACTTCGACTTTTTGGCTGGTTCCTGAGCTTAAGAACTAAAGATGGAAATTAATGTGCTGCTGAGATCCTTATGGCTTTATGGTGGCAACAGACCATAAGCTTATCAGCACAAGATGACTTTGTTAATGAGGGAAGGGGTCAGTTGTTGTCAAGTTTTAAGCTAGATTACATGAACAATGGGTCAAAATCCAACTCTCACTGGGTCAAACGACCATAAGAACTTCTGCAATGTACGTCTTTAGCCCATTGCCTTTGGAGTTTTCTATTTAAATTCCGTTCGTCTTTTAGTTGACAAAAATTGTTCAATCTCTGTAGGCTACAGTCACCAAAACCTGTTTGTATGTTCCTCTACTCAATTATCTCTACGACCCTTCGGACATCCATTGCTGTATGTTTGGTCTTAAAAGAAAAAAGAATCCTCAACCCACCTCTCAACAGTGCACATGTTGAAATTTACTGCTAGGATATTATATATATATATATATACATATGTATATATATCTTTTACTTTGTTTTGGCATTTTTAATTAGCATCTTTAATTGGACATACAACAGAAGGTGTTGAAGTGATGGAGTTAAAGTGGACCTCTTATATTTGAATCCAAGTTGGACTAATTATGGAACAGATTGTGTTCTATTTTAAAATGGATAAAAAAAAAGAAAAGATTCGCTGATGAAGTTTTTAAAATTTGAATTGGACACAAAAACGTATGGGTGTGAAGATTCAAGGCTAGGGTGTGTGACAAAAACTCTTGAGTAAGCTGCACACGAAAATTATATCTCCTCTTGGTGGTTATTGGCTCTTGTTTTCTTTGGGTTGCTGGCTGCTTATATAATTATTTTGAGCTGAATATCGCATCTTGGGGGACTTACGGTGTTGTGTGTGTGCATGTGTCCCATAGTTTGGTGATGCAAGTAAATTAAAGAAAAGAATTTTTGGTGTATCATTGTGGGTGTCTTGGAATTAAGGCTATGCATTAATTGTCCATAAGTGTGCCTTGAATGTGCCTTGAATGATCATTGAGAAAGGTAGTATATAAGGGTGTGGCAATAGTGATTGTGTGAGTGTTGGGTAAAAGTTTAGTAGTCTTGAATCTCCACATTGAACGTGTCTTTTGTGGTGTGAGCTACAGTTAAGTTTATTTGAGAGCAAGAGTTGTGTGCTCAGAGTTCAGTGTGTGGGTTGTGCGGCAACCAAGAAGTTCAGTGTGTGGGCAGTGCGGCTATTGTATTGAGCACACGTTATTCTTATTGTGAGTGAACTGAAGTGACTCTACATGTTGTTGATGAGCCGTGACAGTGCTGATTTTTTTTCTGTGAAGAAAGAGCAAGCTATGGTGGAGAGTTTAAGTTAAGTTATTTTGAGAAGATAAATTCATAGGAAAGTCTTCTTTGTCTCAAGTATTTTTATTATTTAATTTCAGTTGATTAAATACTTGAGCTATTTTATTTATTATTGTTTTTGAGTGAAAGTAGTTAGATGAATCCTTTAACGAGGTTAGTACGAGTCGGTCGTATTATTGGGTGTGAAATTCTTTTACGAGAAGTGAGATTGAGTGATAGTGTCAAGGGTTAAGTGATATCGGCTCAGTAAAGTCTTGAGTAATTCTATTGTACTTTCGTGAAAGTGATTAAGCTGGGTGAAAGCCCCGCAGACGTAGACAAGGAGTGCTGAACTACGTTACCAAATTTCTAGTGTTTTTATTATTTTGATTTTGCTTGTTTTTATTTTGTTGGTACCAAATAAGTTTGCGGAAAGTTTGCAAACCAATTAACCCTCTTCGGTTTTTCATTTACCATTAGTTTACCTCAGTGGTTGTCGTAATATTCGTCACTCACAGAACAAATTCAGTGAAAATTCACAAGTATTTCCATCAGACACTCTACAGCATATTTGTTCATCTTTTGTTAGGTTTAACCAATTTCCAATCTCAGTCACTGAAAATTTGATAAGAAAAATCATAAACTCTTGAAGATAATGCATGAACATGGCTACCTTAGTTTAGTAGGAAGAAAGATCAGTCTAGTCCTAATTCATGTTCTAAAAAGAAAAACCATAAACCTAACAAATCTAGGTAGCTCGAACTGCGGCCAACATGGGACACAAAGGAAAGGAGGTAAAGTACAGGGAAGCAAGAACGTATTATATCGTATACCCATCGAAAGAAGTTGAAGCCACCTCATAGAACAAGGGCTGATTAAGACTAGGCCATTTGGGTGTATAGAAACAGCAATCACTTTCAAGCTAGGCTGGAATGAGTCGCCATCTGAGGATGCTTTAGAGCAAGCTGCATGCATGGCTTGGTTTGGGGTAGAGTCTGGTATGGAAAACTGGTCAAGAAATAATTGGAAAGAGGAGGGGTCACTATAACTGTGACCCCTTGATGTGCTAAGCTTGGTACACTCCATGCTTCATTGTTTACTGCCCATAAAGACCCACTTGGGTATTACAGGACAAACATGTAACCCTTTTGAAAGAAACATATGCAGGACTTGGACTGGCTTTGTATGGTATGGGTCCTGTTTTCTTGGTTATAGATTTGCAAGGGTTGATTTGAGCTACTGGATTCCCATATGTTGATGAGTTGGATCAATTAATGATCATCATGCACTAGTCTAACTTGCACATTCCAATTGGAAGATGTTCCTGGGTTGGTTGTCGATCGTGAAGATCGGGTTCTACTGATAAAGAAAGAAAAACTTGAGTTGCATGTAAAAGAAATGTTGAACTTTTCACACAATTACGCTCTTAAAGTTAAGAGAGTATGGGGAATAAGTTTTGTTTTTTGTGAGGGACATTGAAGAAGAAATGAAGTTTGTGTTCGTGAACTATTTAGTTTGGTGAAGGTTATCGATATTAGTAGTTCTACCTTTGTATTTTTATAAATAGACGATTTCTATAATTTGAATATGTGACCTTTTAGTTACAAATTAAGGAAGTAATTGGTAAGGTTCTCCCTCTATGATATATAACTTTTATATAAATATATTAAATTTTAAATTGCTCAGCCTTAAATAAAATTGTTATTTTTAAGTCAACAATATTGACACAACTAGCAAAGCATAAAATCGATCTTAAAAGTTGAGAATTAGAATAAGTTCACTGTTCACGACATAAAGAAATGGAGTTTTGTTGCAACATGTCAAACTTGGGGTACTTTAGGGATAGGTCGAGTTGGTGGAGTAGGAGGCATAGAGTTAAAAATTTTATATTCGAATTCTTTTATTTATATTCTCTCAATCAAGCATATCAAACAGAGCTTATGTAATATAGAGTAAACAGTTGATATGATATATAGTCTTTTATGTAAATTTAAAAATTTAACTAATGCGCATCTAAAGAATAACGAATTCGAATCTTCCTTTAAAAAGTACAGTCAAACGTGGAATATTATATTTGTAATAAGACAGGTCAAGCAGCCAGAGTACCGTTCTTGTATGAAAACGCCAAAAGGAATGTAGAAAAAAAGCATTATTGTATCACACATCTCTCTCAAAACCTTCGGCTATTCATAAACTGAGATTTCACTATCATCTCTTGCAAGTTTTCCATCACAAAGAAGTCGGCAAGAATGATAGCAAATGTTTCAGGTTTACCATATAGTTTTTCTTTTTCTTATACTTTGAACGAAGAATTAGCGCAACGCACGAGTTAAGTTCTTGAGCTTATCCTAAGCTAAGCTGTTACATGTCTATATATACATATTGACGTACATATTATGTTAACTTATCCACATCCCATGTCAAAGTTCTTGAACTGTCCTTTTCAGATAGAGCCTTGTGAACAAGGACCAACCGACCATTGGAAGTTCGAAGGTCAATGAGAATGACGTTGTGCTTATCTAGCCTCCTAGAAATCCATGCACAAAAATAAACTACCAAGCTGGATGCTAAATAGTACAAAGACCATGAAGTACATACACATCAACTGAAGAACGAGTAAGCTCAAGACTTGTTTGTTTGAGTTTTTAGGTTTTGTTTTTTAGTTTTGGTTTTTTCTAGTTTTCAAAAATTATAAAAATCATAAAAAGTAGTTTTTGTTTGTTATTTCTGTTTTTTTTTATAATTTGATTTATTATAATTTAAATATATATTATTTAACTATTAATAAAATTATCAATATTTTAATTCAAAAATATATATTTAATAAATTAAAATTAATTATCAATAAAAATTATGAATAATTTAATTTTTATAATTAAATTATATATAATTAAAATTCAATAATTATTAATAAGTATAATTAAATTTAAAATATATAAATATTCAAATAAAATTTGATTTAATAATTAAAATATATTTCAAATAAATATTAATTTATTAATAAAATTTTAATTTTTAAATTATTTATTTTATTAAAATAACATAATTTTAGTAATAATTTGTTAATAATATTATATAAGAGATTAAGTAAATTTATTTAATTAAAAATAATTTATCTTTAATTTTTATCTAATATATAATTATTGTTAGTGATAAAATTATAACTGCATTAACATTAACAACCAAACATGTTTTTGTTTTTATTTGAAAGAAAAATAAAAATAAAAAACTGAAAACAAAAATTAAAAACTACAACCGAAAAACAAAAGTAGAACCAAACAACCCCTAAGATTATTAGTACCAAAATTTTAAGAAATTATTTGACAAAATTATGTTAATGTAATTTTTTATACTACTTTATTAATAGAACATAATTGACTTCAAATATTAATTAATTAATAGTTTTTAATTGAAATCTCTTTTCATATAATTGACTTTGACCGTATGGAGCGTATTGGACTAGTATTCTCTTACAACGAAGACAAATCAGAGTGTTGAATTTTAAATGGTCGAAATTTCCTTCACCACTTTCTTTGCCTTGAAGCCAGAGTTCCATTGAAAGCTAGGTAGCCAAATTGCCGAAGGAACTTGGAAATCATCCTTATCTTTTTCATTAGGAAGAAGACTTGGGTTTCACTCGGGCTACAATACAATAGCGTGATTTACTTAATATACCAAAATAAGTTGTTAAGTGTAGTTTTCGTTGACCTCTACTGCTGCTACAACTTGGGAATGCATACAGTACACGTATACACACATCAAAGCATCAGTTTCATGAGAAATTAAGACGGAGAGCAAGAGCATTGATGGAGGGGTGGTCCTACTTTATTGAGGTGAAGGAAGCAAATGGTCCATGATAGTGTCTCTTGGAAAGGAAGTGTGTGTGGAATGGACTAACGTGAGTGTCATGTTAGTTGTCACAAAATAGACTAAGGTTCTCCTAAAATGGTCCCTTTGAGTTTGATCCTACATTCTTGCTTATTTATGTGTATATATATATATATTGTGTCTAAGCGGCTTGTAGTGGGGCATCTAAACGAGGGTTTCACATGCGATAATAACCCTTCTTCTGCTACAAACCACGTGCCCTCCTTTCATCAATCATTCAATTCTTCCCTTCCAAAGCCTTTAGAAACAGTAAAGATTGCATAATTAAGTCCTAGCACGTCCAAGCTAATTCGATCGCAACTTAACTTGCTATTGTTTTATGTGCCTAAAATAAGCCAAAATTTCAATGTGCCCTTTTGTGCATTTTAGGATGGTTTTCCGAATTTATGTAACTTTTTGGTGTATTCATCGATGGACAAACCGATAATTCCCTGCCCCCGTCAAGAATCAGGCTAGCTCTTCCCGATCATCAACTAAAACACACAAACAAGAGATAGATTATGAAGTGTTTTTGACCATACCAATCTTGGGCGTGTAATATATGCCCATCACATTACTTAGGATTTCCCATCATGTCTTTGCTCGTCTTTCCCAATTGCTGCGCCTGTGTCTGACAAACTAGATGTTCTCAGATAACATCAATCAGATCATTCTAGCTCTATAGGAGACCTGAATTGTTTGCATCGGGGGACCCTATAGCTATCTTATGCATTAAAGTTTTTGGATTGATAGTCATTTGGGAAATTATGTCTTCACCTTCCCGATTCTGGAGACACTATCTATTGTCATCTTCTATTTATTAGTCCATTTATGTCACTTTCAAGTTTTGATATTTTATTGCTCCTTACTTAACAATGAAAAACTATAATGATAAACCAAGGAGAACAATCTTTACACCTTTTTTTCTTATCCCAAAACCATAACAGTAGCTCCATCCGTGAAACGATTTTGAGTACTTGTGAACTTAATGCCCAACAAATGAACATGCCACGCGTTCAATTTCAGGTTCGGATTTGCTGGTCTTAGCAGAGACTTTAGATATATTGGAATACTACCACTACCAGCAGCACAAGGTCATTTAACTTCGCTTTTTATGGAAAGAAAGTAGCCAAGTATAAAAAAGAGTTGAAATGAAGATGCTGGCCACTAAATGTGCTGGGACCTTGTGTCTTGAATACCCTATTTAGATTTAAACATGGGTTGCATGGTAAAAGAAAATGACTCTTTTTTTTTTTTTTGCAAACAAAAAATGTATTTTATTTTTTACCAGTAAACTAAAAATTCTTCTTTTTATATTTTATGTAAGATCCATAAAAATAAAAGGAGGTTAATTTAATAACGTAAATATTAATTAATTCAAAACAGTATATTAATATTAAATAATTAAAGAATAAATCTTTATATATTTTTATACACCCACAACAAGTTAGGAAAATGGTAAGGGAATTTGAATTTAAGAAAAAAAGTTTAAATCTTAAATTTATCTTTGATGAAAAAATTTTAATTATCTCATTCTTGAAGTGAGAAAAATTAATATAATAAGTAATTTAGAACTGAATAAAAAATATTTTTAATTACAATAAAATATATAGTAGATATTATAAATTCGATGCATAATTTATTAATTTTGATATATATTTTTTCCTAAATTTATCTTTCACTTCTCTTGAATTTTTCCAATACCAAACCAAACCAAACATACCCAAAATTCTCGCCTAAGCAGGATAGGGGGTAAGATGTACACAGTCATGCCCGCATCTCCGATAGAAATACAGAGATTGTTTTCTTATAAACCCCCGAGTAAGATAAAAGCAAAACAAATAACAACAAACAAACAAAGATAAACAAACACAAACAAACAAACACAAACAACAAAACAAACACAAAAACAAACCCAAACAAATAGACTAGATCAATGCAAGTACATCACTATATAGGTATAACAATATAAATATATGCATGGAGACTAGAACCTATAGAATGCACATGAAAATGAAAATATATAAATACATGACGATGTAAATATGTGAGCAGGCATAAGCAGAGATATATAAAAATTAAAATCAAGAAATTAACGTAATAA
>JAOSBN010000179.1:3526603-3538586 GCA_027563595.1 Erythroxylum suave | reverse complement strand
GCCTATTCCTGATCTAACGTCTGCTATCTATTATAGCAGAGGTAGGACCTAATCATCTCTTATATGAAACTCTAATTCTACTCTAAATGTTTTCTACGTATCCTAGGTAGAGGTCGTATCCTCATAGGGCATTAATAGGAGGGCAAGCGATCGTTCGAAGGTATGGTCGATCAACAGACAGCCTATTCGCCGAACTAGGAGTCTACAACCAATATGTCGAAATATGAATTTTTCCAATAAATAATAAAAAAGAGAAATGAAAGAAAGTTATGTGGGGGTTTCCAACCTAATGAAAATGGTCCCCATGGATTGCAAACCCTATCTATTCTGGTTCTCAATTCGTCAGGGTAAATCTGGAATTGCATAAAACAAAAGATCACGGTCATGAGCTGTCCCTGACTTAAGGAATTGAATCAGTGTGGAATATAATAAAAGCAAACAAAGTTTACTCACCAGAAGAAAATCCCAAATCTAGGAGCGGATTGCAACACCAGTACTCACCGCCACCACCACATCACCAACCTAGCTAGCCAATGCTTGCCGTCAAAACACATTGAAATTAGAAAATTTCCTTCTGGTCGCTTGAATCAGTGTCCAAAAAGGGTTATAATTAATGACCCTAATGCGATGTTTCTTGTTTTTTTTCACCTTTCTATTTTGACTGGACTTCGCTTCCCTATTCCATCATAACTAGCTGCCATTTGGAAGTGGTGAATTCAGAATGAAGAGGCTGAAACTAACGGCGGGGGATATGTTAGCAGTTGGTAGCAATAATTGCTTTTTACTTTACCCAACTTAGGTCTTGGTTTAAGTTAAAGCCCTTTCACAACATAATTTGTTTATAAACAATTACGACCAAACTAACCATTTTTAATGGTTCCTGAATGGTAGTCAAAATCACGGGAATTGCTTGAAAGCTTTACTTAGAATTGATGGCTGTCCAAAATCTAATAACTAGGCAACAAAGTTTAAGGAATCACCTGAGATTTTTCTTCAGTTTAACCAATAGGGAAAAAAATTGTTTGGTACATTGAAAGATATGATGTTTCATGATCACAATCTAAACTTTCTAATACACTGGAAAGGAAAAGAAAATACTGGACATTCTAGAGGCTGTACAAGCAATCAGAAAGGCCATGTCCACTGTTCATTTTAAAGGAATTGAGATTTGAAATAAAAAAGGAGAAGCAAAGGACTTATGAATCGTTGAAGGTGTGAATATGGCCGACATCGTTTGGAATGAGGCAAGACCACAAGGGAGCATATGGGGTCTGGACTTCCAAGTTACCGTAGACTTTTGTGGGTCATCTCCTTTGTCCTTTACCATTTTCTATAAGATTTGCCGTCTCTTTGCAAACATTTTATTTAATAATCACTTCTAGTACTGCTTCTATGTCTCTTAATATTTTAATCTCCCACTTTAATTTATTAACAAAATCCTTGAAATAATAGCGATATAACCTTACTGTAGCCCTACGCGAATTGGAAACTAGTAAATCTCACAGTCCAATCACTGTGGATTAGTATTCAGCATGGAAATGTGTGATGTCTCGGATGGTGGAGAAAGCGCGTATAAATAACATTTGTCTGGTAACAAAAACATATTATTAGGGTATAATAATCTTGTCCCTGAGGTCCAATTTGTCTTTGTCAACCTGTGTTCACTTGTGTGTGTGTATATATATATGTGCAACCTGGCTAATACCTGTCCACTGCACCAATCAGCAATCTCTCTTCAATCCGTCCTCCATTTCACTCGCTCATATACTAATCTCTTTCGAGAACTCTGAATTCCCTCGATCTCTACCTAAAGTTTCTTTCTTTTTGCGTCTGTCTGTGTCTTGCACTTTTCTAGCTTTCTGCTTTGATAGAATTTATTGGGCACAGAGAGAAAAATGAGGTTGTTGTCTCAGAAAGCCACGTGCAATACTCATGGCCAAGATTCCTCATACTTCCTAGGATGGGAGGAATATGAGAAGAACCCATACGATGAGATCAAGAATCCAACGGGCATCATCCAGATGGGACTTGCAGAAAATCAGGTTAGAATTTCGTTATGTATATTACAATTGTTTTTTTTTTCACGATATTCATTTTTTTTTGTCGTTTTAGGAACCCCAGAAACTATGTTAAACTTGCTAACGAATGCCTGCTTGTAACTGTTTTTTCAGCTCTCTTTCGATCTTCTTGAATCATGGCTTTCCAATAACCAGGACGCTGCTAGTTTCAAACAAGATGGCAGGTCCATTTTCAGAGAGCTTGCACTCTTTCAAGATTATCATGGCCTTCCTGCATTCAAGAAAGTGAGTGTATATATCTTTTTTGCTGTTCTTTTAACCGATTTTTCTTATTGTTGTTGTAAATGAATAATGCGGCTAACAATGGTTTGATAATGATTGTAGGCAATGGTTGAGTTTATGTCAGAGATAAGAGGAAACAAAGTAAGCTTTGATCAAAACAAGTTGGTTCTCAGCGCCGGCGCAACTTCTGCTAATGAGACTCTCATCTTCTGTCTCGCTGAACCCGGCGATGCATTTCTTCTTCCGACACCATACTACCCTGGGTGCGTGTATCTTCTTATACACATTTCCTGTTGCTAATAATCCAAGTTACATGTTATTTATGCATGAAATGTACCTTTCTCATTATAATTTTTTAATGTTTTTCAGATTTGATCGTGATCTAAAGTGGAGAACTGGGGTTGAGATTGTACCTATTCAGTGTACAAGCTCAAATGACTTCCAAATCACTGCACCAGCTCTTGAACAAGCTTATCATGAGGCACAGCAACAAAACTTAAAGGTCAAGGGTGTTTTGGTCACAAACCCTTCAAATCCCTTGGGGACTACGATGAGCCGCAGTGAATTGAATCTTCTTCTAAACTTCATTACTGCAAAAGGGATTCATCTCATCAGCGATGAAATTTATTCCGGGACCGTTTTCGACTCACCAGGGTTTGTTAGTATCATGGAGATTTTGAAAGACAGAAAATGTGAGAAAGCAGAAGTTTGGAACAGAGTGCACATTGTGTATAGCCTCTCAAAAGATCTTGGTCTTCCTGGTTTTCGAGTTGGTGCAATTTATTCCAATGACGAGATGGTAGTGTCAGCAGCAACGAAAATGTCTAGCTTCGGTTTGGTTTCTTCCCAAACTCAGTATCTTCTCTCCGCTCTTCTTTCCGATAAAAAGTTCACTAAAAACTACATCTCGGAGAATCAGAAGAGACTTAAACAGAGACAAAACCTTCTTATCGAAGGCCTGGAAAAGGCCGGTATAAGCTGCTTAAAGAGCAGTGCAGGCTTGTTCTGCTGGGTCAACATGAAGCACTTACTGAAATCCAACACATTCGAGGCAGAGATGGATCTTTGGAGAAAGATTGTTTACCAAGTCAAGTTAAACATCTCTCCTGGTTCTTCATGTCATTGCACCGAACCAGGTTGGTTTCGAGTATGCTTCGCTAACATATCCGAAGAAACACTAAACCTGGCTATGGACCGACTGAAGACATTTGTGGATTCAGTCACCAACACTCGAAGCCAAAGCAGCCACCAGCAGTTGAAATCTTTGAGAAGAAACTCCCACACCAAGTGGGTTTTCCGGCTATCTTTTGATGCACTTCACGATCGTGAACCCGATGAGCGATAGTCTGGTGTGAAGTGTAAACATAATCAAGCACAGTACTGTTCATCACATATTTTTTTCCCCAAAATGATTTTTGGTTGGTAATATTTTTTTTCTTCCCGGAATATCGTAGAAATTGCACTCGATCCAACTATGGATTAGAAGTGGCTCTAGTTCTTTTGTTTTTCTTCAAGTGGTGTCGATTCCCTTGCATGGGTGATCTTCTTGAATTCTTCCAACTAAATGATTATGTTATTATCATTATGTGTGAACATAAAATAGAAAAAGAAATCATATCCAATTTGCACTTATCTTTCTTCTCATCTTACATTGTTACATCATTGCAAACGTCTTCTTATAATTTGCCCATGAGATGGTGTCACAACACAGAACCGACCTCATTAAATATTCCATACTTTTAGTAGTGAACTTAAAGGTTGTCCAAGCCGTGTGAGTAGGGGACTATCCTTTTACTACTAAGAACATAGAGTCCTGTTGTGTGAGTCAAAAGTAGCATGTAAAGTCAATAAGTGGTATATATATTTTTAATGCTAGGGTTTCCGAAACACATTATACCCTTTTGGAGATCGAAACAAAAGTTGTAACGAAAAGAGGCCGCCACACTTGTCTATTTACGGTTTCAAGTAAAAGAATGAAAGGCATAAATGACAATGTGGGAGCGATGTGTGTCGAGCTTTTAGAGAGGAAGAGTTTCTTGCAAGCAATCCGAAAAGTCTATAATGCCTTCGAAGTTAATTTCTAGGGTTAATCAATCTTTAGTTTCCTCATAAAGTTTGTCTTACTGCAGAGTTATGCTCTTTGTTCCCCATTTTTAGCCAACTACTAAACTAATCACGAAAGTTGTACTTGGTTTTAGGAGACAAAAGCATGCCTAGCTATATGCAGTATATAGCCTAGTACCTTTTTTAATTTATAAGAATATTCTAGTTATTTGAAGTGTTGTATTAAAAAAAAAAAGCTACACCAGTCTCATCACAAGTTTATATCAATTATTGAACTTAAATAATTTCTTTTCAGTTTAATTTAGTTATATACCTATTTGTGTGTGTCCATACCGATAGGCATCGACCAACATGATACGATCTTAACTTACGAGATACGATCTCTTATCATAACTTGGGTTACTCATAAAATAGGTTATTAATTAAGTATCACCTTTTTTTTTGGTTTATTTTTTAAAAATATACAGGATCTCTGACATGATTCTGCGTATCTAAATTTGATAATTAAGTATGCGTTGAAAATCATTTTTGTGAACAATCTTATTAGTTATTATCAATAATCAAACAACTTAATCTTAATTGATTCAACCATAAAAATTTTGAATCATCTAACTTTTTAGTTTAATTTTTAACTTTTAGGTTTGATTTACTTTAGTAACTCTTATTGTTAAAAATTGATCAATTTATTAATTAATCGATCAACTTTTATTAATTAACAACTTATTATAAACTAAAATAAATCAATTAATTTTCATTTAACAATAAACTTATTTTCTTACTGGTTTAACTTCTGTTATGGTCTTTAAAACATAGCTTATTATGATAATGTGTTATATCAATGAGAATAAATTGACAAGTTTAAGCATTTATTAAATTAAATGAGAATTGTGAGCGAGTGAAATTTAGAGTTTTTTTTTCAAGAGATGTTTATTTATTATGTTATGGTATTAATTAGATTCTCAACAGTCGAATCCCACTATTTCAACGATCTAAAGTAAGCCATTTTCCAAGATTAGAATTAGTTCCTCAATGAGTAATTGGTCTCTCGGTACTTAAATTGGTTGATAAATATATTGCTAATCATATTTCGAATAACCTTTGGTTCGTTGACATTTAAATATATAGCCACTTGCAAATATAATATTCATTTTCATAATGTATATTCTTAGCAAGAACAATATCTAGCCAACTTATTTTATTTGGTATAACAACGTAATATTTTAGCCAATCATATGATACCATAAATATCTTGTGTTTCACCAAAATTGCTACTTATTATGGCATCATTATATCCCATCACTAGTTCCATATTTCAGTAGGTCATAGGATCGCGTTACGTCACATTTTCACAGTATTTGTACATCTAACATGCAAAAGTGCAATGTACATTCATGGCTTACCACCTAAATAGAAGGGATCAAATATTAGTTAGGTTGATGAAGCATGCATGGGAATTTGACAATAGATGAAGAATATATAATGGCATCACCGACCATTAATTACTGTAAAAGATTTCCATGTTTTACGGACTAAGACACACCAGCTTGTTATTTAATTTTTTCTTTATATAAAAGTAACTTGTTATTAAATTGTTGTGTAAACAAATAACAAACTTCAACTTAACACGTCCAATTTATGCCTTAGCCTATAAATTTCTTTTAGTCAACTTAAGTTTCATCAAGAATTTCAATATCTCTCTCAGATTTTACGTTTCAGCAGAAATCTCACTGGATGTTATTATTATTGTTGTCATATTGGTAAGGATCATTATCAAACACATATGGATAGGTTAAATTTTTCTTAACTTACTCGTTATGTGAAGAAAATTTTAAGTACAAAGCAAAGAAATATATGTTTGACTCTCGAAAATAGAGTATATGGACTTTTATGTTGCACCTAACTCAACCTTCTCTTTTTCTTTTCTTTTTGGAGTGCAATACGCCCAATCCATGTGCTATGTGGGATACTGAGAGCATCCCAGTTGATACTGATAAAATATAAGCTATATATTCTATATATATGATTGATTGAATGTATATAAAACTGATGTGTTCTTTTTGGTCTTTCTCTGATATGCGGAGACCGAATACCTGTCAAACTACCCATGATCCTTTCATGTGATTAGGAGATTGGTAGATTTAAATGATTAGTTTTAAATATATATAGTTATGTCTTTGTTTTATATAACTGAAATGAGAAATTTCGGTTATTCCGATTATGTTGTTGACTATGACCATGTGCCGGTTTTTGGTGCTAGTATTATACTCGTATAAGAATGGGTAGTGCTTACCAAGAATATTGGAGTAGGTATATATAATCATATGTTACAACTTTGTTAGTTGCTCGTATTTAATTAACGGTCAAACACTGTTTCAGTTAAGTTGATTTAATTATTAATTGAAGAGATTTAGGACTTTTGGACGGTAGATGGGGCTCATGTAAGGATAATCCCAGACCTGATTGCTTAATTATTAAATGACATACAAAACTTTAAATAAATTTATCTTTTTAACTGAGAAAGGACTAATTAATTGAGCATAGTTGATTAGGAAATCATGTGTTACACAACTAATTGACACTTAACATCACAATTAGACATTAAGCACTGTCAAATGTCTACTTATTATGATGATAAACAAAGAGACAAGGGCATGAAAAGGCTTGCCTTAATGTTCTGATCAACTCAATCAACTCTGATCAACTCAATCAATTAAATCAGCATTAAAAGTTTCTGATTATAATTAATCTTTGGAAGCCAGAGGGTTGTTCCTTTCTTTCACTTTTTTGATAAAAACCCATGGGTATGGGAGTCATGTGGGTTTCACATGAGCAACCACATGCTAGGGAACATAGAACACCTGCCCAAAATTCTTCAATAAGGGTGGGCTTTGAAAAGGATAGGGTATATGTTTTTTTTTTCTCTTTTGTTTTTGTTTTCAAGATTGAAGGAGCAACCTGGTATGACATCACTTGGGATATGCTTCTATGGATGATGACAAATAGGGTCATATGAACATGGCTCAATGCTTCCTCACCCACTTCCCATACCAATAAATTTTAGTATCCTTAATTGGGTCCCTTTTTTTATGGGTCCATATGAAGATTGATCTTGTCCTGTTGAATGACTGAGCAATTTATGGGATGTTTTATGTTTTTTCTCCTCTTATTGTTTTTGTCTTTGTTAAAGGGCTATATATGTTGCTAGAACCTTTTTGTATGTTTTATATTGTGTAATTCAACATTCTCAAATTTCATGTTAGTGTTATGGTTTGGATAGTAAATATAAATTATGTAACAAAAAATTTCATAAGCTAATCTGACTTACCATCTATGTGCTGTTATGACGATGTTTTGGGTGCTTGGTGCAATCATCAATCAATTCAACATTGTGAAGAGTATATTTGTAAAATTAGAATTACCTAAGCCCTTGATTATTGCATTTGATTATGATTATAAGTTTAAAAAAAGTATGTCACAACTAAATATAGAACAAGCACACTCTTACACAACGTGTAAATCTAGCTTTGCCTTTAGAGTGGTCAGTTAGTTAGTGGAGTAAATTTTGTTTATCTAAAAATTTTAAAGATTAATAAAAATAGACATTAATTAAAATGTATTTATGTTAATTAAAAAAAATATTATTTAATTACAAATTACTAATTATTAAATAATTTATTCAAAATTTGTAATTTACAAATTAGTACGTACACAGAATAGTTTACTACTTTTACTAAATGTATTATGCTCACATATTATTAATTTCAATCTAAAAAGTAAAATGAAATAAATAGATTTTAAATAAAGAATTATATACTATAGATAGTATACATGTATGGAATTTCAATGTTCTAGCCACAAATTAAAAGGTTATAAATTCAAGTCACGGAAATAATTTTTTTGTAAAAATGCGAAGGAAATGTTGCGTGAAATTGATGTCCCTATCTGAAACCTTACAAGAGGGTAATCTTATCTACGGAGGTTTGATGACTTTTGACTTTTTTTTATAGTGAATACATATAGTGCTTCAATGTTCTACCTATCAATAAGAATTACAATAAAAGCATTGTTGAATAGTTTGAGTGAACGCAATCATTTCTTTAACCATTTGGTTTGGTGAGTGTCCTCTGTCGGCAAACTATCATCAAAGATTGAATTGGCGATCAACAATAATTGCAAATAGTCCCACAAGTACATCTTCATAACAATGTTTTTGAATAACAATAAAAATTGCCAAAAGTTATAATTCTGTCCTTCTTTGGTTTGAATTAGTTAACATCGCACTAGAAACATTATTGAATATATATAATAATTTTAAAAATAAATTATTTAAGGAATTAACAATTTAGATTCAATTAACAAATTTGATTTAAATGACAATTATTAATTACAACATATTATATTTTTAATCAACCATTCTCTTTGATTAATTTAATTATTTGAAACACTTCCTAGAGGCAATTTTAACCTATTTAGTTCTCCCTTGTCAAACAAATTACAGCATTTAGGGAAAAGACTTACAAAAGTTGGATATAAAATTTCAGTCTACAAGTGAAGTAGTTCCTGTTAGTTTGAGAATTTTGCAAAATCGACGAGTCCTGGACGTGATAATGCTTTTGTATCAGACACATGACAAATAACTGAGATGATGGTTTTCAACTTATTATTGTTCCTGCAGGAAAAATTGTATGCTAACTGTAACTAAAAAAATCGGTTTTCCGATACTACCAAATAGAAATTAAAAGACGAAAAGGCAAGATCATGATTAAATAAATTACATAAGACATTTAATCAATAAATAAAAATAATATTAAGTTCCATGAATTTTGGAAAAATAAGTTTGAATCTAAATTTAATTTAATTTACTAATTTTGAATTATTTCAAACTCGAGTCATTTTATCAAAATCTTTTATGAGAAAGGGGTAGAGATAGTAAGATTACAAGGTATCTTTGGCAGACTAATCAGCAACCTGGTTGACTAAAGTTTTAGAAGTGCAAACAATTAGACAAGTTTATGTGGGTAGGATTGACTTTGTATGTAACTTTGGATTCAGTGTTCCCTTTAACGGGGTTAATGTGGGGCATTCCAATTGTACTACGGTCTTGAATTAGCCTAACATGAGGGACGATGAATGACTGAGCTTAAAAAGTTTTGATAAAGAAGTCATGATCACTAGAACTTGACATGCTAAACCAAGCAATTTCTCTTACATTACATTGTGGAGATTGTTCTACTTGGCCACCTGAAGATCTTTGTTCCTGTAATCCTTTAACAAGACCATAAAGTCTCAGGAATATAAAGTTGATACTATTATTTTATATCATATTGGTTAAATCAACATGATGAGAAGTATAAATTTACATACAAGGATACGTTTCATTTTGATTATGAATCGTATAAAACTTGTTAAGTTGAAGACTAACCAAATCAACCTTTGGTGAAAAGATGACGATGATATTAATTGTTAAATTAATACATGTGATGTATTAGATAGAATAACAATTCATAAAAGGATAATACTTATATTTCATTATATTATTAATGATTTTATGTGATATAGTCATATGTATTAGATGAAATAATGATTTAAAATTTTGAAAAGTTTAAATTATTCAATTTAAATAGAAATTAAATATTAAGAATGCTAAAGCACTTCGATAACATCGATATACTAAATTTTAAATTTTCTATTATCTATGAGGAATGAGTAACTACGGTAAATATCTTCACAATAATATTGTGTAAGAGTATGAATTTATGTAAGGAAGAAAATACAATATGAAATATTGTATGATGCAATATTATTTCTTCTATAGCTACACTTAGTACAATGACTTACCTTTAATCCAATCGAACCAATTAGTAAGATTCCGTATTATATATAAAATGCTAAGTCTTTGAAAGAATCAAAGTTAATGATTTAAGGATGTGATGCTTAGGTGAAGCAAGTATTATCCAATAGGTTCATAACTAAATTGGGTAATAAAAGGTTATGAGATATCCTAAAAGTTTGATACAATCTTATCGACCTATTAAACAAATTATTTGTTTCAATGTATATTTATTAGAGAACAGTTCTTAAGATAATTAGTTGAAGAAAGATGAAATTTAAAAAGTTTAAATCTCATGATAATACATCTAACTAGAACTAGTGTCTTTATTGATACATTTGATGTAGAGTTAAAAAGCTACAAGACATTGAAATATTCACTTTCACGATGAATTTAGAGAGTTTGTTTCATAGATGATTGTAAATTTATCGTGTTCGTAAAAAGGTTAATGAGAATATAGTTGTCTTCTTTAGTTGAAGTATATAAAGGCATATTGCTCATATAGAACAACAATTATAATTTTCAATTGTTGAAAATATAATTATCCAAGAACAACTCTTAATGAATATGAAAAGTTAACAATTTATTCTGAGAATTAGATCTATAAAGATAAATAGGAAGTTGTTTACCTAGTCTAAGCCTAAGTACATAGATGACGTATTAAAGATGTTTAATATTTAAGATATTTGATACTTGTGAAATATTAAAGATATTCATTATTTTATGTGTTAATTGATATTTGAGTTCAAAGTTATATGAATATTAACTTAAGAATTACATCCTAATTAAGGTCAATAAATCTTAATTAAGGTCAACTTTACTTAGAACAATATCATTAAAGATTTGAAGGATTGTAAGGTAGCAATGGTTGCCAATTAAGCCACAACAAAATTTTTTATTTAGTAAAAATGATTAATTAGATCAATAAGTTTTTTAGTGAACTTTTATATAGTTTCTTCCATTGTTCAAGATAATAGTGCATTGTGGAACATTACAGCTGTTGAGCATGTAAAACGAGCTAAGGTCTCATCAAATATCAATGATGTATTTAGGCAAAATTTCTTAATCATGATGATAATAAAGATGAAAATTATAAGATTTAAGCAAGTGTTCACTATAAAGAATCTTGTAGAATTCTCTCATTAAGTCACTGTCTCACCAATAGCACGATCGTCTTATGGTAATATAGTATATGATAATTAGACGATTAGGATAGTGCAAGTGAGAGATTGTTTGTTAAGTCATTAAATTGCACTTATTTTGGACGTAATTATTGTTAAGGTGTGGAAATTATTATCCGAATTTAATGGAATTGCTTTATAATTGTTTACAGATAGTTTTCATCACCTTAGAAATGAAATGGAATAAAAAAATGCAAAAGAATGAAGAAAATTCGAAATTCCTAATTTGACAGCAATTCTGTGACTGAGCGTGGGCACGCTTAAGGATGGAATAAATCTGCAGATCACTTTTCAAAAGTCAAATTCGAGATTATCACCATATTTGAAGATTATATTGCCATCTTTCAAAGGGATTGATCACCTAAAATTGGGGGATATAATATCGGATGAGAATCAAGAAAAGATAGGACGGAAATAGGAAAAGAAAGGCATTAAAAAGGGAAAAACGTGAACAATACGCGTAGGTACTGTTCACGACACTGTTCACGTAGCTTAGGTTTAGAATAGGATTTTTGTTTCTGCACTTTTCTAGTTTTCTTGTTTTTACGTTTTTGCATATTTCAATTAGGATTTTCGTTTCTTCCATTAAAGAACCAGAGATGGAGACA
>JAOSBN010000179.1:3497390-3521309 GCA_027563595.1 Erythroxylum suave | reverse complement strand
AGGTGTTGAGTTGCAACGGATGAATGTTGCAATGAATTCCAAGTTGTCCGTGACTATTGATCCGACACAAGGGCGCCTAGTTGATAAGATCCAAGTAGCAAAATTGGCTAGTGAGTTAGGCGTTGTTATTTGGAATGAGTTGCCTTGTCTTCAGCATGTCAGACAATTGAAGGAAGACAACTTGCTACAAAATGCTTTGCATAAGGTTTCGACGCTATTTCAATTGATTTCATTATAAGTATTCCAATTTTGCTTAACTAAATTAATACTTGATCTAATACGTGTTTTCACATATGAAGCTCAATATTATAGATATCAAGCAGCTTGAGGTTTCAAGCAATGTCTCTTCACTGCTGAAACAAAGGCTGAAGGATCATCGCTATCGACTGTATAAATATTATCAGTCTTTCCCATCTGATGAAGAGGTCAGGAGACATGCTGGAAAGGGAGACTGAAGCAAATTGACATAAATTGTGTGATTATTAGGTTTCACCGCAGTTTCAGGTTTGTTTTCTTCTCTTCATTTTTTTCTTCCATTAATTGTATGTATACATTTTATGACTAATTCTCTTTATTTAGGAAAAGTGTCAGAAAGCGAAGGCCAACAGAGCAAAAATGACGACACTGCATAACACTGGGTCCAGATCATTTATCGTTGTCCGACAAGAATTAGTAAGCATAACGGGTTCAATTTATTATTCTATTTTTTAATACAATAAATTGTAATTGGTTCAATTTAATTTTAATTATTGTAAAGTCAAACACAACTCCAAGAGCAACAGTGTGATTGAATCACACTGTACAAGCATACACACTATAAGGAAAGGCAAGGCTGGACATCAGATGAGGCACAAAATAATTATGTAAGTACAAATAAATTAATATTACAATTTTTTATATATAATATTAACTAATAATTTTTAACTTAACTGCATTTGCTTCTTTACATTGTAGATTAAGATGCAAGAATTATTGCAAACGTCATTGGCTTAAGGAAATCAGCACAATATCGATGTCATTTGCGACAATGTCCTTGATACACGATCGAGTTATATCAAAGGGCTTGGGTATGGCCCTAAGCCGGTTGGAGCCTCTTCCTCACGATCAGCATTGTTGACAGCGCTTTAAGAGGAGAACTAGATACTGAAGACAAAATTACAATGCATATAAGACAAATTATAATGTACATGAGTTAAATCGGGGACTAAAAGAAATTAGTAACCTTAAAAAATTGGTTAAACAAATGCTAGATTCTTCATATCACAGTGCTAGTGCCGAAGCTTCAAACTCTTAGTTTGTAAATGATGTAAACATTGTTTTATATATGGCATGCATTCTATTTTATGTGTTTATTTTATTTCAATTTATAATTATTTACAAAATATTAAAAATATCTTAAAATTTGAAATAAATTAAAATAAATTCGTTTTTAAAAATTATAATAATTATAAAATTAAAATTTGTTTTAAATAATATAAGCTATAAAAAGTAATTCGTTAAAAAAAACTTAAATATTGTAATAAATTAAAATTAATCTGTTTATAAATTTTATTTTTATTATTAAATTAAAAATTAAATTTCATCACTAATTTCTATCAACTACCAAATAAAAATTGTCACAAAAACTAATTCACTGCGTATAAACAACATCGGTAAAAAGTTTTTGCTAAAACGAATATTTCGTAGCTAAAACTTTTTTGCTACTAAAGAAAAATCGTCACAGATGGCTATTAGTGACTAAATATAATTCGTTACAAAAACTTTTTACCTATGTTCAAAAAGCGTCTCTAAAAAGGTTTCCCTATAAGAAGAATTTGTAGCTAAAAGTTTTGGCTACAAAAAATAAATCGTCACTAAAATTAAACACCGACGTCTAAGGTTTCATAGGAAAAGACTTTTATCTACTAAAACAAAACATCTACCGATGTTCCACCACATTGTCAGTAATAATTTTTCCGATGAATTATTTTTGTCGCAAAAAACTTTTCACGACAATTTATGTGAAACGTTGCCGATGTTGTTTTGCTATCAGGATTCCGCAACAATTTTGGTGACGAAATATAATCGTCACACATTAGTAATAGTGACGATTTTTATTTCTTTAACGACGTTTAAATTTTTCGCTAAAAACTTAGTTTGTTGTGGTGAGTATTATAAAATCAAAATTATTGATAATTTTAAAAAATGAGAAGGCATATTAATAATATTCCTAACTGTAAGGACTCCAGATCTTTTATACATACCTCTATTAATCAATTTATTGAGCTGAGGGCCTCTCATGCAGTAGTAGGCTAAATTCAGTTGAGAATAAGCCTGTTGGAATATACAACTAGCCCATTTCGATTTGGACCTCACCCTACAATTTCTAAATACTCAAATCGGAGAGGAGGAGTCCAAGTAGCAATTCCTTTATTATTATCATTATTCTTTTCCTTTGGTATCATTTCCTTCTTCGACTGGGAAAAACAATTAATATGGCCAAGAATAAGTGTAAAAAGTTATGGCTAATATAGATTATGATTTGATTCTGAACGCTAATTCTTTCTTATTTCAATCCTCTAATTATTAAGTTTTTATTCCAATCTTGAAATTAAGTTCTTCATTAATATTAAGTGACACCTAAGTAGGTATATACATCCTTTTTATTAAGGATGACAACATGTGTCGACTCATGGATCAATCCTATCGATTTTTTAAAAATTATAGTATAAAATAGTGTTTTTAATTGAGTATGCACCTAAGTTGCTTACCTTATGGTCAACTTTTCTAAGCAAAAAATGTCTCGACCTCTTCTTCCTTAAAAGCGGAATAATAATCACACCTTTTCACAAAGAACAATTATATTTAATTGGTTGATTAATAACATTAAAAAAACAATTAGTTCGCTAACTTTGGAGGTGATGAGAATAAACAAAGATTCTTGGTGTGTTAGTGAGTGTCGATGTCACCAAATAAACAAAGAAACAGAGATGAATAATTGGATTGCACCTTTCCATTTTTAAAATCAAAAGCTGTGTAATTTGGTCGTCAGGAAGCTCTTGTCGTGGCATATGGGAACTTAAAGGCATCAATCATGCCATCTTCGCTATTGTATGGTTTTTATATTATCGTGGCTTTCACACATATGTGCCTCAAAAGTACCTTACACAGTCTCTTCTTTTTATTCTTTATTTTTTGGTTTTTTTTTTTTCTGATATTTGAAGCTCGATGCTTCTAGTCGATGATTGTTCTTCACCTTTAGAATATCGCATTTGATAGAATTTATTCATTCGTCTTATGAAAGAACTTAGCACCCTCAATTTTAAAGATAAAATGTGCCTAATCACTAATTTAACATATTTAAAAGCATCTAATCTTTTAAAAACTTTAAAATTAAATTTAAAAAAAATGACATGTTTACTAAATGTTACATCGATATCCCTCTATTAGGTACATCTTCAACAATTAAGATTTTGAGCTGAATTGTTAATATTTTAAAAAGTTGATCATTAAATTGAAAATTTAAAAAATTTGGTACTTAATTTTAAAAAAATCCTAAAATATTAAACATTTTAAGATTGATTATCCCTTAATAAAATAAAGTGGTAAATTATATCAAGAAAAAAACTATATAGTATAACTATAACTTATTAGACATGTAGTTTGTAGTTAACGTATTATATAAACAAATTTGTTTTGTTTGGATTGAGGTCATGAGTGTGTAAAATACAAATTTTTACTATTGGATTTTGTGAATGCTTCTTCCTCCAGCATATTCAAGTTTTGTGAAGTTTTTTGTCTTTGAATGTAAATCTGTAACCTATAATCTTTAAGATTTTCATTATTAGGTATGACCAAAGCATTACATCATGATTTAACACAGTGCTCCATCCATTTAAATATTATCATATTCAAATTAACAAAACTTTGCCCAACTTAATTTTACTGGTAGGATGTTCCCATTTTTATTGTCCCATGAATAACGGTTCAATATGAATTACTAGGGATTTAAGAAATTATGCAACTCATTTATAGGTTAATTCATATTGACAACATATCTTATCTTCTTTTTTTTCAGAGTTTTACTCATGTTTTGGATTAGATTTAAGTCGAGTTTGAGTTGTTTTAGTCCTAATTTAAATTATTCCATGCGTGTTAATCATAAGCTTTCAAATTTCAAATCAAATTTGTTCTTCTTGGAATTATTCATAGGGAATTTATTGGTAACTTTCAGTTGATTGATAAATATATCCATCAGGAATATTTTACTATAAAATGTTATTTACTTGACAAGCGTGATATCCAAAAGCATTACAAATGTATGACAGAAAAGTACTATTTTTTGAATGGATGAAATGAAATTAATCTTCGATGTACTTTTATCTCATCCCTTCCAGATCAATTACAATTACAAAGGACCGTAACTTCGTTACAAAGAGATATGTCTATAATATCTCTCGGGGAAATCTACTTGCTTGCTCTCGAGTCTCTTGATAAATTGTGTGACCAACATGCCTTATTCAGGAACATCTTGAAAGGTGATTCTATTCTCGAATAGGATTGCAAGAAGCCTTATCTTTATATTAAGTGCAAATATCAGAAGAAATATGACTGTAGTACCAAGAAGAAGTACTACCAACAAGTGTCTCATCGCAGAACTCTGATACCACACCGGGACCCCAAAGGGCACACAAGGAAAAGATTCGTCCCGGATGCACCAATACGTTCTAGACATACGACAACACTATTTTTCAAACAACACTAGACAGGGGATTATATGCTACTCCTGGGTCAAATGTAGACTACTGACTCTTGTAAGTTTCAAGTATGATGGCCGAGACATGACACTCTTTTCTCCTTGCGGGCTTAAATTTTCAAGGCTTTCTTCTTAGAACCCTTACCCTTATAGTATCTACTCTCTTTTTTTGTTAATTATAATCTCATACAATGGAATTGTTTAGAGACACAGTCATAAACTGTCCTAGACATCCTAGTACATAAAATATTCAAAAGAAGCAAGTGTAAAGCATACTTATCTATTGTATCAAGCGGTAGTAACATGCACTCAAGACTTAGCTTTGAGGAGAGGGAAAACTCACAGTTGAATACTCAAACTCATATTCGTATTATCAAATTAGTTTTTTAAATTTTCAATGGAATTGAATCTAAAAGATGTATGTCAAATATCGAATGGCTCAGACATTATCTTCAAAGTATGAACTCAGAGTGTAGTCTCGAGGAAGATGTGACCGTATCAGATACCTTGGAAACCTAGATTTGGATTCATTACTTCTTTCTTTGTGAAGACGCATTTTTTTATCGTAATGAGTATGATGTCTGGTAATAGTACTTTCTGACAATTGCAAGGTGGCTCCAACACTCGAATATAAACTTGCCCTATTGAATATAAACTTTATCGATCAAAAAATTTTCAGTGAACTTTACGTTCCAAAGTGAATGGAATACTTGAAAGGTGAAAAACTTGACTTTTCCTACGCTATCTCAAACATAAAAAATTATGGACTTTAGGTGTATGGGGTATACAGATGCAGTGTATTAGCATACTTGAAAAGTGAATGGAATACAGTTCATTACTGCTCTCCATCTACCCCTCTCTTGCAATATTGATGTCATTGCTTACCCCTAATTTTTCATTATTTATTAGCTACTTTTTGAATCAGGAAGAATTATGTCCTAAAAGAGAAGAAGAGCTTGTATCTCAACCAATATATCTGAAGTCTAAGTTACAATTAATTTTTGTTTGTTTTTTTTCCCTCTTATAAAAATTTGTTCTGTAAATTACTTAACAGATATATAAGTTAGAAATCCACAACTCCCTTAACGCTTATCGGTAAAATATTCTACGAGTCTGAGAGTCATAATTAAAAGAGCCTTTCTCAATTCATGTAATATAACAATGTCATATGCCTTAAATTTTTGTTATTCTCGTGTGCCCTTTAACTAAGGGTTACTCAAATGGTATCAACAAAGCATAATATATAAAGGATACTGTTCTTGTGGTCATTATAAATAATATTATGTAAATAATATCAAAATATTGTAAATTATTTAGTGATGATGAAGTGTATTTGAGATGATAAATTTGGTCTCTTATCCAAGTTTGTAAAAATAGCTCAACATTGCTTGAAATTTTAACACAAATGGGGGGTGTGATTTTCTTATACTAATGAATTAGTTTATTGTCTAATTCTCGTGGTAGATCCATCCATCATTAAATAACTCTTTTGATTATTTTATTGTGATTGCTTTACAGTGAGTACGCTGAGAATGTGTGGAACATTGAGATTTGATTTTGGTTTTAGTCATTTAAATTTGTCAATGAGCACAAAGCCTTGAGAAGGAGAAAACTCAGCTGTTTTTCCAAGAATATTCACACACAACACATGTGAACCTTTCCACAAAAGCAGCTTAGTGGGTGTATGAAAGAAAGACAAATAAGTCATGCCGGTAAAGGAGCAATTGCAGAATAAAGTTCTCTCGGCTCAACGAAATAAGTTGGTACGTAAGAGTTAAGCTTTAGTCAGCAAGAACCTCAAGAATTAATATTACATGTTAATGATTACAATATATTTGATATAAATAATAATATATAATATATTAATTTAGTAAACATAATAAATCAATATATTTAACAAATATTATTCCTTTAGTTTATTGATTATGAATTAATCTGATAATGAGATAATCCATGTAACAACTATTCATTATATAAATTATCTTGATGTTTTAACCACAAAATTAATAAAAAAAGAGATCAGAAAAATTTTAGATAAGATTGAATATTTCTCACAAAAATTATAAAAAACAAAAGAAAAGTCAATTTACTCGGTAGACAAGACTCTCTGCTCTGCGAGAGTCTAAGGAGAATTATAATATACGCAACTTTCTCTTTATATTTTTAGAAGCTGTTTATGTGATTTGAACATATAACTTTATAATCACAAAAGAACAACTTTAACAATTGTTTCAAAGCTCACCTTCTTCTGTGAAAGACAAATATTAAATAAAATTAATAAAATTACAAGAAAAATCTAATATCTTTTACCTTAAAAAAGCCCACATCTCCATATTTATGTGCTTTCCATTGCTACGTTTGTATATAGAATAAGCTACATCTAGTTCATGGTGTCGCTCTATTTTTTAAATTCTCTAACAAATAGAAAAAGAGAACATAAAAATCAAAATAACCTTATGCGATTCAATCATCTCTAGCTAAAATTTTGTCCCGATGGTTTTATGTGTTTTTGGCCTCTTTCAATTTATTTTTGGATTAAAACATACTTGTACACTAATTATGAGTTGGAAGTAGAAAAACCTAATGTTTCTTCATATTTTATGCTGCTTTATAGCATTTGATAAACAAATTATGTGCTAAAGTATAACTTTTAGAAACAATTTCTCTGTTAGCTAAGAGTAAGACTGTATATGATTAAACTTCTACAAACTTCACGTTTCAGCACAACTTTTATTAAATTATTATTGTTGTTATTATTATTATACGTTTCAAAATTCTAAGTTTTTAACTTCTCTCCACATTGGCTTTATGGTAGATTTGGAGGAGGATCTAATTTTATTTAGTGATCCTCTTGTGTTAAATGATATTATTCTCATATCAACTTTCGTATACCAATTCTAATCTTTTAAATGGTCTGGCCTTAGAACAGAACGGACATTAATTAAATATCGATATTTCTATCTTCAAAACCACTATACACGGAAGCAATCATTTGACAATTCTACACGAAATTAAGTTGGAAACATCCCATACGCATATTCATACTATCGCTAGAACTAGAAGAACATTTCCTAGTGGTCCTATATTCATCGCTTGATTTGACAGTGACCTTTGCCCATGGACTTCTCGACTTTCTACATGTATCGACAAATCTAAAATAGGAAGCACTTATCGAAAAGATGCAAACCAATTCTATTTTATAACCCTATTCTTTTGAATTTATATAATAATTTATAAATTTTATATATCAAATAAATTATTTTACGAAATGATAAATTTAAATCCAATAACAAAATCCAACCGAACCCGATTTGTCAGCATTTGAGACTTTTAAGGAGTCCCTTCCTCCGAATTCTACGTTAGTCAACACAACAATTGCCAAGTCTCGACCTACCACAGGGAGCTGAGGTGAAAAGTCAAGAGAACGCTCGCATTCACATCCAACTTTTAACGACTACATCAGATTTCAATTTAATCAAGTGTGTCCGGTTTTGACCTCTAAGTCTTGAAAAGAACCTCCTTTCACTGTTTTCACATTTCTTTATTTAACGATGCTCGAGACTTTCCTTGGTGTTTAGCTCAAGGTAGCGCATAACAGAATTGCTAACTAATGTGCTAGCTAGTGCCTACGTTTGAATTTCCGATTTCGTAGTGTGAAGGTAATAAACCAGGAGGGATTTGGTGAAACGAAGAGCTAACTTGTCTAAGGATTATGTAGTTTATTAGAAGAAACTTACATTTTGAAGTTAAGTAATGGAGACATGATGTTATCGAATCCAATCCTCATCTTGAAACAAAATTTTGAACTCTTTTAACTTATTTTAATGTATTTAAAATTGTTAACAGGTCAAAAAGAATTCGATTTTATTATAATTTTTTGCTAATATGAAAATTTTAAATTAAAACGATATTAATTTCATTAATTTAGAGTATTTCAAATCATTTAAATTAAACTCAATTGATTCTTCAAATTTGAAACTAATCTAATGTGATATTACTAATCCAAAGTGCCATCTCTAGGTGTGCCTAACCTGAAAAGATTCTTCGTGACATATCGTATCATGATCTTCAAGCAACATGATCACCGTGGTGATGAAACAAAAATCAGGACTTTTCATAACTTGCTACTGGCATGATTATGCCATGAACCATATATGTTGAATCAGTAATAGAACAACATCCACCAAAAGTTAGGTATTTGTCAGTGTCAAAGAAGCACAAATATCGCTATGCAGTATGCGTAAAACAA
Organism: Erythroxylum suave; assembly: GCA_027563595.1. Taxonomy (NCBI): domain Eukaryota; kingdom Viridiplantae; phylum Streptophyta; class Magnoliopsida; order Malpighiales; family Erythroxylaceae; genus Erythroxylum; species Erythroxylum suave. Next base: position 3,512,325 of record JAOSBN010000179.1, on the reverse strand, counting down.
ATATGCATGGCTACACTTGAGGTTTCAGAGCTCGAAGATAAGGGTCCGATTCTTCCTTTGTTCTATCTCGAGTTGCAGCCAAAATTATGCACTAAACAAACATATAAAAGATAAGAACTTGTTTATTATAATGTTAAATTATTTAAAAATACTTCAAACATTATAAATTCTATAAAAAACAGTCTATTACGTGTGTAATAAGTTTTATTATAAAATTATTATATAATATTTTTTAAAAAATTATTAAAATGACTTTTCCACCTTTTATTCTTGACTAAGTAATGATAGCATGATCAAGCTTGTCATATAAGTTTGTCTAGTACGAAATATTCAATTGACATAATTTACAGGATATTACATTAATCTCAAGATTTATCTGGTCCATATCTAAAAATTAATGACTACAAATTTCTCCGTTCAAAAAAATTAATGAAAATGCAGTGAAAATCATTGCAAGTGTTTATGTTGAGTGGCTAGCTGGAGCAGGATACAAAAGTACTGAAGCGTACCCGACATTGTTATTTTAACCTTTAGCTATACTCTATTGGTCATCCACTCTTATCGTTAAGCAATTGTTAAAAATGGGATCTGACTTAAAAAATTAGTCGCTGACTAAGCTAAATGTTTGAGCATGAAGTCCTCCAAGGCCACCAAAGATTGACTTAGTCAATTTAATTCTCTTTAATCTCTTTGCTTCCTTTTGACTTAATAGCACACCATGTCGATATGTAGTCTTTATTAGTCTTCTCAAATATTATAAATCTTGCCGTCGAGGTGATTTGGTCCAATAAGAATTTTATTTTAAATACGAATTAAATAAATTATTAATATATATTAATCCATAAAATATAAGTTTTTAATAATTTAACGATTTATAACTAAGTAAAAGTATTTATAAGTTTAATATATTTTTATTTTTGATCCGTCCCTTCCAAAGTTAAGTTACATACAGAGAGAATTGTCCATATCTGCATACCATCTGAATGCCAATTTATCTGAAACTTCAGACAGAAAATATCACAAGAGCTTTGCTCCAAAAAATGACTATAAACTCGTATGTATCCATGCGAGGTGAGCTCCAATTGTATATCCTTTTTCGCTTTAGAAAACCTTGTTTTCATAGGTTAACCTTAAAGCACTAGAAAAGGATATCAGGAATGTCTTGCACGAGTTAACTTGAATATCCAAAGCTTTTGTAATGGAGTTGAGACACACAATAAGCTTAAAGAAGAACTTCCCTCAAAATAATGATGTGTTGATCTAGCAACCAAAGTTTTGGGTTTTAGATTAAGCGTGAAGTGATATGATTATAATTACATGTGAAATGATATTATTACAATTACAAATATAATAATTACAAGAATTATAAACAGATAACAATTAAATTACAATGTAAAATTGATCATTTAATGCATGAGATTGATTGTATCACAATTTTATAATTATTTCATATCAAAATTTAGCATTAAATGAATTATAATATTAATATTAATCAATAATGGGTACAATTAATCGACAAATAAGTAATTATTTTAATGTAAAATTTGGATAGAATTTGATATAGGGTCATTAAGTTTACTAAATTCATCAGAGTTGTTCCAGTGGATTATAGATATTGAAGTTATCACTTTGGCTGGTGCTTCAAGGAGTGATTTAACCTCAAGTGACATGGAAAATGCTCTGAACCGACTTCTGAATCCAAACTTCGCTCTACGCGAGATATAGGCATTATAGCATGTTCCCTCAACCGTTAGTCGTTGTCATTACAGACATTAAGATAACTATAAAGGAATGCAGCCATTTGAGATACCCTACAAACTGCTAGAGCCGAGCATGTCGTAGCCAAAAAACGTCAAAGCAACTTTCCAAGTTATACTACTGCCTTTTAACCTTGATCAAGCATTTCTACAACAAACATAAGCAATATTCTTCCATACCCAAAAATCACAACTAATTTGTAAGTAAAAGGAAATAGTTAACAAAGTGCTGGCTGGTGATCAAAACAAAACTGAATGTTATTAAACAAACAAATCTCTCTCAGGTAAAATCATTAGGGTTTTCATCATGAATTTCTGACATCAAATTTCCCTCCTAGATTAAATTTACATCGTCTTGTTTAAAACAATGCTATTGTGCAACAAAGTACATGGAGTCTGAGAAAGATGAATTATGAGGAATGCTTTGCAGGCAACTCTCGAACTCAGAAACAAGTTGAGGATAAGTCAGAGACCCTGTATTGCCCCAGCTGGCGCTTTCTGTAGTACTAGCTCCCGCACTGCTACTGTTTACCATGTCCATTCCAGGAAAGCTGTCCAACCCTTCTAATTGTAGATTGCAATAGGCCAATTCCTGATCTAACTCAACTGGAAAGCTGCTAAATCCCCCGATTATACTCGAACCTGCTCCGTTGGAACTGTAGTTGGTGTTGTGCACTTGGGAACAAGTACTGTCCATGGAATTCAGTGAAGAAGTAGAAGATAGCATGTCAATGGAGTTCGCATAGAGCTGATGATCTTGAGTACTGCATGAAGCGTCAATTGCATAATTAGTGGAGTTGATGTTTGATTTTTCAAGGTCGTCAGAAAATCTTCCCCCTAGCTTGATCAACAAGTTCCGAATCGACTCTTGATCCATGAGAGAAGGTTCCTGGCAGGCGTTTATCTCCGGCATGACTACAGGCAGCTCAGGCCAGTAAGGAGTTTGTTGATTTAACACACCAGGAGCAGCAAAATTGCCGTTTTCTGTCTTCATCTCCTGCTTGATCGTAGCCCTTCGTTCTTGTTGCTCCTTTCGCTGTTTCCCCAGAAGCTTTTTCTTCAGCCTTGTGTTCCAGTAGTTCTTAATATCGTTATCAGTTCTCCCAGGCAATTGAGCGGCAATTATGGACCACCTATCGAACATTTTCAATCATTGCAGTTCAGCCTCCGACTGTTAAACTCGAATCCCATAAGGCTAATGACTGAAGAATGTCAAGAAAGTGCCAGGCAAGTAACTTACCTGCTTCCAATACTTAAGTAGAGACTGCAGATGATGTTGTCCTCTTCCTCCGAGAAGCCTCCATGTTTAAGGTTTGGTCGGAGATAGTTCAACCATCTAAGTCGACAACTCTTTCCACATCTCCTGAGACCTATATATTACATTCCCGATGAGGACATAAGCTTTTTTGCTAAAAGATAAGACAAGAAAAAGAAGGTTAACTAGTGTTTACCTATCTTCTGTGGCAAGGCTATCCAGTTGCCTCCGGTGCCATTCTGTTCAATATAGGCCTTGAGTTTAGCATCTTCTTCAGGCGACCATGGACCTTTCTTCACGTTGGCTTTATCACAACAAGGTGCTCTCCCCATGTTTATGCCTAGCTTTTGTTGTTCGTGTGTTTAAAAAAAAAGAAAAGTTAAAGCTAACAACTAATAATCTTAGCTTTTCCTTCTTTATCTCTTGACAATAACGAGACTGGCAATGTTATATATAAGAGGATAAGAGAGAGAAAGAGAGAGAGAGAGAGAGAGAGACAATAGCAGCCGGAGAAGGAGAGACAGGAGGATTTCAAAAAGGAGTTGGAAAAATAATTAAAGGAAAGAAGGAACAAACTTTACGAATAGAATAAAGAATAAAATGGAAATGCCAGAACACTAGAGCAAGGTTTTTCCTATTTGTCCTTCTCAGTTCAGAATCTGTAACAGATAGCCTCTCTTATAATAAACCCGTCTCACACATAATCAGAGACTTGGTTCACATTCGCCAGTTGATGAGGTGATCATGACCGTGCAATTAATAGACCAGGCCAGGCTAACTTGGTCAGGCTGTGAATTCTTGATGAGACCATCATCGGTTGAATGGTTCCGATCATAGAAATCTTCATGCATTTATAGTTGCGTTCGTACTCTCCTAGAAGCAATAAATGTGTTCTCTCTTGTGTGATTCTTTTCTTACAGCTTGACTAGAAACAATCCCTTTCCTCCTCGTACACATATTTCCTGATTTAACAAACGGATAAGAGTTCAATGTTTCTTTGTCCGATTACTTAGAAGTAATTTAGATTTCTCATGTTTAGTACAATTATATTTGAAGTTTTATAGATTGAATTGTTTTCATAACTAATTAACAAACGTCATATTCTAGTTTTATTGCTAACATAGATACATATTTAAGCTCAAAGAAACATAATCTATGTTTAATTGGATATAAACTTGAAGTCTTAAGTAAACTTTTACCTACAAGATATGTATCATGGTTAGTGTAAACTTTTAGCAACAAGATGCATATCATAGTTAGTGGATTGAGTATTTTTTAATTTTTAATAATATATAAAATTTTGGAACTATGTATTAGTATCATAATATAAAGTCTAGATAACTTTAATAGAATGATATGTTAAAAATGAAATAATTGTAGATAACTAAATCCATCTTGTTATTCATTGGCAAAATATCATAAGAGTAGAGAACACTTCTGTCAGAAATAAAAGTACCAACTTAAAGTCTACGTATTCAATACACAACACTCTTCGTTTTATGCATGAAAAGTTATGATATACGTAACCTGAACTAATTTTAATCATGTGAGATTTATTTTACAATTCAAATTTTATATAAAAAATTGTATTGAAATATTTTATTGAAAAGATATATTCATAATTACATCTTCAAGATTTAAACGTGTCTTAAAACGCGTCTTGAAATAATTTGAAAATTTTTTAACTATGAATGAGTTAACGCGCTTTGAAATGGTTTGAAAATTTTTTAACTATTAATGAGTTATTAATAGCTATTGAAAAAGACAATTAGTTTATGCAAATTAGAGCAAAAACCTAAGACCATCTAGAAGGAAAGTAACAACAGTTTGTGAATGTGTAAGTTATGGTTGGTGACCAAATGGACAAACTGAAAGGTAGAAAAATTGCCACATAAGTCACAAAATTTACCCTCAAAATGGGGCATATTTACCAATCATAATTAAGATACACTGATCTATGTAATTGACTAGAGTAATTAGAGACAAGAGATTAGATCTTCCGTTCCAATTAACCAGTTCTTACTTTATCTCATTAAATTTTATCTACACATTTATATAAGGTGCATATAAATATAGGAATAAAATTAAATGATATAGGGTTAAAACACCGTAATCGAGACACGCTAATCTAACCTACGGACAATACCATACCCCAATCTTCAATCAATTAGGGACATGGCATTATGATTAGGCAAATGTTCAATAGGAAGTCCACCGTCACATCCATTTATGCCACAAATAAGCCCTTGTGCCTTGTTTGTTAATGCTTTTTTCATATTTATAATTATTCCAAATTAATTTGAAGTAAAACTGTATATTATTATATTTCTTCAAATTTTACGTCCCAGTAAAATTTTTTCCGGGTATTATTATAAACACAATGACTGTCAATTGGTAACTACGAAAAAAAAAAGAAAATTTAACAATTGGACCACCCTCGAAACAGCTAATTAGTATTTAATCACGTTAGAAAGTGAAACAGGGTGTAAAAGTAGGCTCCTGTAACAGCTGATTTGACTGGAGCTAAACGAGTAAATGTCAATGGCGGTACTTTTATTACGCTGAGTGGTGGTTGATTGTGATTTTCTCTGTTCTTTAATGTGGTGCTCCTCAGATTTGTTTGAAAAAGGATAATCTTTCTATTTTTTAGAAGATTAAGTTAGTGGGAAATGAAGGTGACTGAACTGTTTTCAGCAAAGAATTGAGGGGTTTCTCTCAAAATCACGTTTTAGAAGATTCTGCTGAAACTGTGGTACGATTAAAATTTAGGGTTTTTTCTTTTTTTCTTCTCTTTTTTTTTGAATTAAATTCACATTTTAGAAGATTCTTTTTTATAAATTTATAAAATTATAATAATTTTCTGGTTTAATTAAAAATTCTTTTTATACAGAGTGAACTAGACTTTTAAATGTCGCAAGTTCATATTAAAGTAACACTAAAGAAATTTGGACAAAAAGAGTACACAGCAACGTTTTCAACACGCAAAAGAAGCAAATAGTCTTCTTGGTAGGCCAACCTCCAAACTCAATTGGTCAATCCATCTCTTTCACTTTAATTCAATTATTAAAAAAAAAAAGAAAAGAGGGGGAAGAAGAAGGGGAAAGGCTTCCATCAAAGTAGAGACTTAGTTTCGTCTTTATTTGCATCTTCTTTTACGTTTGTTTGAACGAGTCATTACAGCTCAAGCCTCCATTGTTCTCGAGGCATTTCTCTAAGGGATAAAAGATACCATTCTCGAGGCAGTTTCCTTGCCAATTTCCGCAATTTTGTCTGGTTCTTAATAATCGAACTTCAGAGAGATAAATCATACACAAATCGTAAATTATACTAAATCATTTGTATCTATATAGATCCTGAATATATTAATAATTATATAGATAAAGTAAATAAATCATTTATTTAAACAAAATCCGTTATGATATAGAAAATAAAACTTTTATTAATTACAAATTAAATAGAGAGAAGACTAGTTTATATACACTCTTTATTAATATTAAATCTTATACATCCATCAAATATTAAATTAACATTTAAGATTTCATATACTATTAAATTAAGAAAATCTTAAATTAAGTTTAATATGGGGTTATAAAAAATCTGGGCACAGTATCGGAAAACATTTCTTACAATTTCATCTTATGTAACTCTGACGTAAGAATCCATTGCTTTGTGTTACGAAGTTGACAATTTTAAATTTCCACTTTTTAAAAAAATTATACATAAAATTAAAGGTTAAAAAAGATTACATTATTTATAAAAATTAAATTTTAATGAAAACTAATTAGTTTACTATAATTTATGAAAATTATTCAATTTACAAAAATTAGTTGGTTAATTAATAAATTGTCTAATTTTTAAAATAAATCCAACTAAAAAATTAGTTGGTTGAAAATTTTAATAATTGATTGGTTGAATTTTTTAATTATTACTTTTTATTCATTAATTAAAGATGTAAAAATTTTATATACAAGATAATATCAAAAAACATGAACAAAAAAATTTCTTTTATGAGTTTATATTTTAAAATTTTGCAAAAAAAATGGTTGTTTTATAAATTGAATTTGTAAATTTTTAGTTACAAAGAAATAATTTTATCAATTATTTAAAAAAACCCTCTTAAAAATTTTGTAGAAATAGGCTGTGAATATCGAGGAAGAGACTTATAAATAATATAATCTGGCGAATGGCGATGGTTGCTTGACTTGAAAAGGGTTTGAAGGACCGGTACGGTCGACTCCAGTCTTTCTCGGCTGATCACCCTGAAATTTCGTCGGGTAGCTTTCTTTTACTATCAGAAATAATTTTCTTTAAAGACTTTTAGAAGCTAATAACTCATATCATCTTGTCCATTTTCATTTTCTAGAGCACAAAAACGACAAATGCCTTTAGGTTTTGTGAAGGTGAAAGATATAAATCTAAATTACAAAATATAAAATTTGAATTATTTTAATTACTTATAAATATTAATAATATTGCAATTTTAAAGAAGTAATATTTTATTTTTATCAAATTATTTTAATAAAAATTATTGTTAAAAATACATAAAATTTCTCGCATTAATAATAATCAATCACACAATCATATATATTAAAATATTTGAACAAACGCTTAATATTTTCTTTAAAACTTATATTATCATTAAATATTTTTATAAAATAAAATATTTAAAATATATATAAAGACAGATTAAAAGAATTATAAAAAATATTAATATTAGTTAGATTTAGTTAATTCTCGTTGAATTTAAAAGTTAGATTGAATCTTCGCATAAATAATATTTGATTAGTTTATATCTGATATTAGGCTTATAAATTAGGTTCAGACCTAACCTAGCATGGGCAAAGTTAACTGTGTTGGAGTATCCCAATTTTACTAAACATGAAAATATTAAAGATTTAATAAGTGTTAAATGTTTGATTCCAGTCATTTTGACAATGATTGACCCAATTCTAATTCTTGTTAATAAACTCTATACGTTATTCATATTAAAAATTCTAATATGGTATTGGAGTAGGTTTGATCTGGATTATTAACCTATTGTCCGCTAGATGTCTAGTCCTAGCGATTCAGTTCGATTAACGTCACGTTTATTTCAAGTGACAACTGAATATCCAATCTTAGTTGCACTTGAAGGGGAGTGTTAGAGGATCTCATATTGACTAAACATGAAATATTAAAGAGTTTATAAGTAGAAAATGCCAACTATCTAAATGACTAATTCTAGTCATTTTAGTAATCATTCACTCAAGTCTAATTCTTATTAATAAGTTTTATATTTTACCCATATTATAAATTCTAATAAACTGACGAGGACAGAATTGGCCGATCCTTTGGGCAATTGAAAAATGACATCATTTTTAAAAAAAATTTAAAAAGAATTAGGCTGAACACCCCCATCTAATGTCTTTTATTATGTGTATTTTTTCGTTATTTTTTAACTTAAGGATAAGAAAACAGATTTTCTTAAAAGAATGTTTTTTTATATATAATTTTATGATTTGTGTAAATTACGCGAAGGTACGTGTCTTTTATCTTGCAAAAAAGTAGGATATCTTTGATCCTTTTCATGTGATTTGCTGCCCACTCGTGTCTCACGATGTTGAACTCTATCAATCTCTTGAATCCACCGCGTCAGAGATACAAGATAATGACATGATTGATTTATAATCATTCCAAATCAAATACGTGAAAATAATTATCAATCGTACATTGAATAAGGTAACTAATAGCATGATGTGATGTGTAGACCCCTTATTTCCACTTATGTGTTTTGTTTGTATTGATTCGTTTATATTTGGGGGATTAAGGGTCCTCTTAGTATAACCAGTAACTTAAGATACTGAGTAAAATCTCAATTAGTTTTGACAATGCCAACAGATTCTAAAATTCTAAGGCCATCTGATCTTTTCTAATTTGTTTGCATTTGTTGAAGAACTATACAAAAAATGATTTAATCGAGGGAAATGGGTTCGATGAACATGACTTGTCTGCTTGCTCATCACAAACATGTCATCACCGGCACCAAAAGAACCAACCCATATTGACTCATACAAAGCAACTCTTTGTTAAGAAGGAAACTCACTGAATCACTTTCTGTAGTTCAACCATTTGATCCCTCCATTAAAAGCAAACGCCTTTGAATTCCTCTCTGCATTATTGACATTTCAAAGTTCGAAGCTTTTTAGCTATAAAGAAGAAAAGGGAAGGTACAAAATGTCAAAAGAGAGATAGATAAAGACAAAATTCTGGATGAACCCCAGTTGAGTCTACATGTTCAAATGGGCATTACTTTTAATCTTCCAGACAAAGAAGGATGAAGAAGGTGACATGAAACTGCATCTTCCCATATGTGCACGCTTTGATGATGTAACACTTTCACATGTTCGTGGCGGTGAAAGACTTCTGTTATGTTTCTTGAAGTTGTGCTGTCACTGCTACTTTTTCCATCTCCAGGTGCAGTGATTTTAGACTTTTAACTCAAAGCTAACCAAATAGCTAAATGTTGCCAATTGGCTTCTGAAGTCTTCCTGCGTTTTTAGTTGTACTAATGAACTCATGAAAGGCACAAACGTACACATGTTATGTGATGGTGGCTGCAAACAAACTTCATCTCGTTTTAATAATTTATGGATTGATCGTTTCTAGATTTTTATTTTTGTTTTTAAATTCGATAAAAATATACATTTGAGTTGAATTTCTATTTTTATTTTGTTTTTGGTTTTTTTATTTTCATAATTTATAAAAAGAAGGCAGATTGATTTTATTTTGATTTTTATCTAATCTAACATTAATTAAATATACTATTATATTATTCTAATATTAATTAATATTAAGAATTATGCTTAATATAATTTAATTTTTAAACGAAATAATTATTTAACAAATATATAAAATTTAAAATTAGTTATTTATATAATGACATTGACTTTAATAATTAACATACATGTTACTAAAAGGATATTATTTTATAAGTATAATTTATATATAATTTATTTATTTTAATAAAAATAATGAACTAGAAATGAAATTATTTAGTTAATCAATTCATCAAAGTAATTGATTTATAAATTTATAATATTTAGTTACTATCAATAACAAAATAAGTTTTCTTTGAAAAACAAAAACCAAGATCATGAAACTAACAACAGCAAATAAAATAAAATAAAAGGGAAACTAATAGGTTCAAGTTAACTACTTAGTACATTTGGATAAACTTGAGAGTTTGTAGAGATTGAATACAAGCTCTAATCATCGATCCAAATATGCCTAACTAAGCTCCAATCTCCAATTCATCTTATCTTATTCTTCGTTAGCCCCATTTGTAGTCCAGTAAGCACATTGCAGAGCTGTCTCGATACAACACCAACACTATCTTCTCCATAGGACACCTTACATTAATGGAAGAAACACATTCATACAGCAACATTTATTCAAGATATGCATATTCCAACATAATAATGACACCTTCCACCAAAGACTAGACAACATATTTTATCAAACCATCACCTTCGATCCATTTAAGTTATGCTTCCAACTCGTGAAGATACAATCACTGCTGTTCCAGTGGAGAAAAATTCATCAGCATCAAGAAGTTCATCCACTGTCACAGGCCGTTCCCCTACCTGGATTGTAGCACATTAATCATTTTATAAACTCATTATTGCTTACCGCACCATTAACAAATGAAGAATAGTAGAAGAAAATATGAAGGGCAATTTAGAACAACTATCTGAACACGAGAAGAAGCAGATGTTTATGACAGACGATTACGGCGGAAATGGTTTCATTTTAATTTATTAGCGAGTGTTATCACTTCTTAAGTGCATCACAACTGCTAGTTAATTGAGTATTAAAGGTTACAGGAAAAAAGACAAGGAAGCTTCAACAATTCAATTGAATATACTTGGTTCTATATGTTTAATAAGTTTGTGTCTGGTTCACCCCCAACAAAGAAGTGATCTGGTTCACCCCAAAACCAAATAAAGACCTGTTTGTGAAGTGTGAAACACAGAATACACTCTCTTTACCGTATCCTGCCACACACGAAACTATGATCATAATTCCTAAAATAGCAGGATGTCAACATCTAACAAAAGCATGAATCATAATTGTCAAATTCCACATGTTTAACAACACATTTTATAGCATCAATGGCGTACCTCGAACCCTTCAGTTCGAGCAACATCTATAATGCTTTTTGCGGTAATGCCAGGCAAAATTGTATCCTTTATTTCAGGAGTAGAAATAACAGTATCCTGAGAATTGGCCATATGAAAATGAATTAACTGCAATCACTCTTAATGAGGTACTGCTATAGAACAAGTAGACCAGCCAAAGGTCAATAGGTAAATCTAACAGTGTTACGGTCCCTAGATATGGATCTAGTTATGGGTTGGTGGGGTGAGGGTTCAGTTGTTGTTTGGGATAAAGGGTTTCTTTTCTTACGACCTATGGTTGCCACTGTTCAGGCTTAAAGGAGGGAACCTGATAACCTCTTGAGACTAAAGTGCTCAAAGACTGTGTTGGAATTTTTCAAGCTGCCTTTCATTGAAAATCAAATGAGCTTAAATACATAATTACAGAGATACTGTCCTTATAAACAAGGAAATAAACTCCTTTTGTGGAGGTGAGCCTTCCACTATTTAGGGAAACAAAAAGCATGAACAGAAATGGTTCCTACAATGCTGGATCCATAACTTAAAACAGTAACTGAAATGGAAACTAACTTGATAGCTTGGTTTGGGACTGCTTGCTCTTAAGACCATGAGTGAACCGTTTATAAACCTGAATTGGCTTACAAACTGACTTGCTAACATTACTCCCCTCCTCCAAAAGGCATTTGTCCTCAAGCGCAAAATCTGGATATCTTTGGTGGAAGCCAGTAGCATCTTCCCATGAAGCATCAACAGGAGAAGTATTGTGCCAATGGACCAAAATTTCTAAGTGGACTGCACAAACACGATGATCCAAGATAGCAAGAGGTTGGTGATGAATTGTATCCTGTGGAAGCAATGGCAGGACAGGCAGCGGTGAGTCTTGACCTTCATGATAAGGTTTCAAATGAGAAACATGAAAAACATGATGGATTTTGGAACCGGTTGGTAAAGCCAGCTTATAAGCCATGGTTCCAATTCTTTCAGTGACTAAGAAGGGACCATAGAACTTAGCTGAAAGCTTTTGATTGCGCCTGTTAGAAACCGACCCTTGATGGTATGGTTTTAGGCAAAGTAAAACTTGATCCCCAACCTGAAATTCCAGACTGCGGTGGCTTTTATAATAGTTAGTCTTCATTTTCTGTTGAGCTTGAAGTAGATTGTGGCGAAGGATCTTCAAAACCTCATCCCTAGATTGTAGTGCCTTATCAACAGCCTCAATAAATGAACTACCAGGACAATATGACAGCAGCCGTTGAGGAGATCTACCGTACACTACTTCAAAAGGAGTTGCCTTGAGGGAAGCTGGTGTTATAGCAATATTTGGCCTAGGAGAGCCAATTTATCCATTTAGCGGGCTGCTCACTTGTGAAACACCTGAGGTACATTTCAATTGTACGGTTGACTACCTTCGTTTGACCATCGGATTGTGGATGGTAAGCTGAACTGAAGGAGAGCTGAGTGCCACACAAACGAAACAATTCTTTCCAAAAAGAACTCGTGAAAGCAACATCACGATCACTGGCCATAGTTTCAGGCAGTCCATGTAATTTAAAAATATGATCAAAGAAAGAATGAGCCACACTTACAGCTGTATAAGGGTGAGAAAGCGGAATAAAGTGGCTGTATTTCGAAAATCTGTCCAGCACCACTAATAAGACACTCTTCCCCTTTGATATTGGTAACCCTTCCACAAAATCTAAAGAAACATCAGACCATATTTGCGTAGGAATAGGAAGAGGCTGAAGAAGACCTGCTGGCTGTAAGGTTTCAGATTTGTGGCGTTGACAGATGCCACAGGCTCGTACAAAATCACTAACATAGAGTTTCATTCCTGGCCAATAGAAGTCACGTGTGATTCTGTAGAGGGTCTTTTGATAACCTTCATGCCCCTGATTATGCAAGGCAGCCACCACATGTTGGATGGAAGGAGAGTCTTTAGGTAAAAAAACTCTGTTTTTGTAGAGAAGACCTTGCTTGAAACTCCAGTGGGGAGGTGCAGTAGAATTTTTAATTTGAGAAACCAGCTGCTGTACCTCACTTGATGCACCTTGTTCTCGTTGTATCTCCTCAAACAAACTGAGTTGTGGCATGGAAATTGCTGAGAGAACAGAAAGATCCGCATCTTTGCGGGAGAGGGCATCTGCGACTTGATTGTGTCTGCCGGCTTTATATTCCACTGTGAAAGAAAAACCCATGAGCTTACTAACCCAGTGCTGTTGATTCGAAGAAAGAGACCTTTGCTCTAACAAAAATTTCAAACTATAGTAATCTGTTCGCACAATGAATTTTCGCCCCCATAAATAAGAATTCTAGTGCTTCACAGCTTTCACCAACCCAATAAGCTCCTTTTCATAAGCCGGAAGACTTCGGTGATGTACTGCCATGGGTCGACTGAAATAAGCCACCGGTTTGTTGAGTTGTAACAAAACAGCACCCATCCCTGAGTCAGAAGCATCACACTCAATTATGAAGGGCTGATTGAAATCCGGAAGTGTGAGAACAGGTGTGGTCATCATTGCTTTCTTCAATTCATCAAAAGCGACGACAGCTTCCTTGCTCCAAGGGAATGAATTCTTTCGTAACATTGCAGTGAGTGGTGCGGCTATTATGCCGTAGTTGAGAACAAACTTACGGTAATAACCAGTAACCCTTAAAAATCCTCTTAAACCCCGAATTGTTGTAGGTCTGGGCCACTCCGTTACTGCTGAAATTTTGGATTGGTCAACCTGTACACTTTGTGGAGTAATAACATGGCCTAAATAGGCTACTTGGTTCTGGGCAAAAGAACATTTGGACTTCTTGAGAAATAATTTGTTTCTAGATAGTAGTTGAAATACCAGCGCAGATGATGAAGGTGCTCTGCCCAAGTACGGCTAAAAACCAGAATATCATCAAAGAAAACTAAAACAAATTTCTGCAAATAAGGTTAAAATACCTCATTCATCAATGCTTGAAAAGTTGAGGGAGCATTTGTAAGTCTAAACGGCATCACCAAAAACTTGAAATGGCCATAGTGCGTTCGGAAAGCCGTTTTCTCAATATCTGGAGTAGACATGCAGACTTGATGATAACCAAACAATAAATCCAATTTTGTAAAAAATTGGGCACCCCCTAACTCCAATAATTCATCAATCACAGGAATGGGAAATTCATCCTTGATCGTTTTCGAATTTAACTCCCTATAATCAACACATAACCTCCACGTACCATCTGCCTTGGGTACTAGAATAACTGGTGAGGCGAATGGTGACCGGCTCGGTCTGATAATACCCCGTTGTAACATGGTTGTACACTGCTTCTCAATTTCATCATTTTGACCATAAGGGTAACCTATATCGACGAACCAACCGGACCTGTTCCTGGCTCCAAAGGAATCCGGTGATCACAAAATCTATTGGGAGGAAGACCAGTTGAAGAGTTGAATAAAGAATTGAACTCAGCCAGCAACTTTTGTAATTGAATATCAACCTCCTGTGAACCCTGGATGGCATTAACTTCAAGTGAAAACCCAGGATTAGAAGTGTGAATTCCCCGTAATTCTATTTGTTGGCCCCGAGTATAAAACAACATACACATAAGCGTAAAATCCCAAAGAATAGGTCCCAATGTGCGTAGCCAATTAACTCCCAATACTATATCAAAGTCAGATAAAGGCAAAACAAACAAATCAATAGATAAGGAGTAAGAGTCTGATAAGAGCCGAAAACAATGTAATAATAACAGAGCAGGAAAAGGAAGAATTAGTGGAGATGAAGAACAGAGAAGAA
>JAOSBN010000179.1:3484007-3497290 GCA_027563595.1 Erythroxylum suave | reverse complement strand
ACTTGCCCAAAACAGCCATACAAACAGCTTTTCTTATTCATAACTCGGATTCCCTTCATGCCTCTTTGTTGGGCCCAACTCTAGGGAGACCATGAGCTTTCTTCCTCTGATAAACAAATCGTAGTGCAGGAGTAGTAGGCTCATCAGAGTCCAATTAGAGAATGGATCTTTTACAAATACCAGGACTGCTGAGAGTTTCCCCATTGGCTACGTTAACTTTGAATCCATCTCTTTTATCGACATGAGCATTTAACCGATCCGCAACAGAAACG
Source organism: Erythroxylum suave (assembly GCA_027563595.1). NCBI lineage: Eukaryota > Viridiplantae > Streptophyta > Magnoliopsida > Malpighiales > Erythroxylaceae > Erythroxylum > Erythroxylum suave. The sequence goes on along the minus strand of JAOSBN010000179.1, from coordinate 3,497,018 downwards.
GATACAAAACTAAGTGTGCTTCCGGAGTCTACGAGGACCAAAACCCCGTCCACCATTCCACATACCCTCCAAATGCATCGTTTGAGAATTCCAGATTCCAGTAATAGCATTCAACGAGATTTCTGGATGGGATTCTTCCTCCTGCAAATCTGAAATTGAATCTTCCATCTCCTCGTCCTCTACTAAATCAATCCAAAAAAGCTTCTTACACTGATGGCCACGAACAAAAGTTTCATCACAATTGAAACAAAGGCCCTTCTTCCTTCGTTCCTCCATCTCTTCTCTGCTCAACCTCTTTACTGATCTGTCAGGTCAAACCTCCATAGTAGTTGGAGCTTTTCGGTTATCCTGAAAATTTGCAGATCGGGCAGACAACCTGCGTTCATACAATCTGGATACACTCATTGCTGTCGCTAAATCTTTAGGATGATGGAGCTCCACTTCTTCTGAGATTGCTTCTTGCAACCCACTAAGATACAATTGCACCTTCTGAAATTGTGTGAGAGTAACTCTCAAACTTGGTTTGATAATCTGCTACAGATCCAAGCTGTTTGAGTTTGGCCAATTCACCCAGTTTGTTGCTGCGGATGGGGGGACCAAAACAAAGGTTGCATTGGTGAGACAATTCCTCCCACGTTGGATTTGGAATATCCTCCAGCATTTGCATGTACCACAATTGTGCTGCTCCTTCTAAGTTATAAGAAGCTAGGCTGACCTTTTCTTCTTTCGGAGTTGATTGATGTCGGAAAAAGTGACCACAACGACTCAACCAAATCAATGGATCTTCCAACCGATTATAGCAAGGGAAGTTGAGTTTGGTGAATTTCGGTACAATCGTGTTTCCTCCAGAATTTTCAGAAACTGTTGCACCAGAAATTACCTTATCTTTGCAAGTCCGCAAATGACTTTCAGCACTTGAAGACATCCCCTTCTTGCTGGATTCCAATTCCAAAGACATGGCATCCAATTTGGCATGAAGTTGGTCAACTTTCTCATTTCGGGCTTGGTTTGCTTGTTGCTCAGCTAAAAATAAGTTAAGGAGTTTGGTAAGTTGTTCTTGAACTGTGTCTCCCATAACTATTGGCTCTGATACCAATTTGTTACGGTCCCTAGATATGGATCTAGTTATGGGTTGGTGGAGTGAGGGTTCGGTTGGTGTTTGGGATAAAGGGTTTCTTTTCTTACGACCCATGGTTGCCGCTGTTCAGGCTCAAAGGAGGGAACCTTATAACCTCTTGAGACTAAAGTGCTCAAAGACGGTGTTGGAATTTTTCAAGCTGCCTTTCATTGAAAATCAAATGAACTTAAATACATAATTACAGAGATATTGTCCCTATAAACAAGGACATAAACCACCTTAGTGGAGGTGAGCCTTCCACTATTTAGGGAAACAAAAAGTATGAACAGAAATGGTTCCTACAATGCTGGATCCATAACTTAAAACAGTAACTGAAATGGAAACTAACTTGACAGCTTGGTTTGGGACTGCTTGCTCTTAAGACCATGAGTGAACCGTTTATAAACCTGAATTGGCTTGCAAACTGACTTGCTAACAAACAGCATAGCGTATTCACCCGCCTTGAAATGATACACATTCAGTAAAGATTCGACAATATCATAGCATTTCAACTTGACCTAGTTTCTGACTATTAAAATAATAGTTCTTGCAAAGAGAAGATTCATGAGAATTAGAATAGCTTGAAAGGCATGAAAAGAATAATTGTAGAATGCACGTACATTGAATTCTAATACAATGCCTAATTAATGAGTATATCTCCACTTCTCAATAATGACAAATAAACTAGCAGGAACCCAATCTCCAGTTGAAAGAAAGAATGTCAGATGTCTTTCAATTAACTGAAAATTTTGAGCAGAGAAATAGCAAACTGTGTCGCAACTCTGCATTGACAAGCTAACCAGAAAAATTGACAGCCCATTCTCACGAGTCATTGTCAGAACTAAAATAAATGCCTAAAATTTGAGAGATCACAGTTCAAATCCTGCATCGAGACAAAGGGGCACGGGAACTGGTGATAGTTTCCCACAAATTAAGACGCCAGATAAAGCATCAACCTGTTAGAACTTTGATGACAGCATAATTCATCATAAACTTATGGCAAAGGGCACTATTAGCAGCTGTACATATGATCCTTGGGGGAGTAGGGAAATTACAGCCTAGCTGACACAAGATTAGACAAATGCACATTAGAAAATACGTGGTTTGCAAGTGAAAATTGGCATTGGCATGTTATGACTCAAATTCCGTACAAACTACTAGAAGTTAATTCCTTACATTACCTTCACAACAAAAATGTTGCACAAGGAAACCTCCAAATACCGTATAAACACAGTCAAGATACAGAACATCCAAAAATCCTTTGGCTTTTGCCACAGATTGAGCCCTGAGAACCTATTAACAGCAATTTAATAAACATGAACAGCAAATCAATAACTAAAGTCGCTATATTACACAAATAATTACCAGCAAATAAGATTAAAGTAATGCAAAACCTATATCCAGTTTCTACATTTATGCATTCTGATACTACTACATAATAAGGCTATATTAAAGCTGGAAACCATATAAAGACTCACAGCAGCGTAGTTTCCAATAGCTTTCACACCAGTACCACCAGGAGTTGCTCTATGTAGTTCATGCTCAATAATCAATCAAATTGATCAACGACAAACCTTCCTGAAATTATAATTAATAACAGAACTATGTTGAGCAACAAGGAATATTGTATCGTCTACATCAACAGAGGATTGAAGAAGAAACATATTTAACAAAAACGAATGGTCTCAAGAAGAGAGTAGGATAAACATTCACATCAACCATCTGTAAAAGTGAGTTCAAAGTCAATATACAAAGAATAAAGAGATGGGATTTCTTTCACGTGCACATAATTCTTGGGGATTCCACTAGTTGCCTTTTGTGAAGGAGATGAACAAAACTGTTCAAATGGAGCAATCTATCCACTGCTATATATATTTTACAAAGACACTGAAAAAATCTGCCTTACGATGTTGATTTTCAGAAGTTAAACCTTAATAAAATTTAGAGCGAAGATGATTAGTGAGTATCAATGATTTAAAGTTGCAAGTTCAACTGAATAACAAGAAATTTAAAGGATGAAAACAAACCTTAATCCCATAGGCAAAACATAGATCAAAAACGTATACTCAGGGACAGGTGAAACACCAAGAACAGCTCCACTTCCCATTAGCAATGGCCTGATATACAATGACCCTTTACCTGGTGGGGGAACCAAAAATTAAGGGCCAAACATTTAGTAAGAATATTAACTGGAGGAGAAATACTTACAAGGCACAGAATTGAATGCTTACCCAGCGTTTGTTTGCCAAAACAGTTGCCTTCACAGCATCCACAAACTGCTCAACAGTTGGTATTGGCATGCATATCCTTTTTGCACGCATCATCATCCGCTGTGCATTTTCCTCAGGACGAAACAGCAGAATTTTACCGTCTTCTTTTCTGTAGGCTTTCAGACCTGCAAATAACCCCTGAATACAAACAATAAAAGAAGGGAAATGTGATCATAACCGGTACCAGATTGCTAAATACAGAGAAGTGTGCCTCTAAACTTTGAAATGTGAACCAAAAAAATTAATGCAGCGAATAAGGAAAAATTATGAACTGTATTTCTCTTATATCATTGACAAACTGAAGATCTCATTAACAAAAAGTGAAGATCAATGAAAGTCTGAAATCAGAAATATTTTTACCTGATCATAACTTAAAACTCCTGCAGGGGGATTCAATTCAATGTTCCCAAAACGCTGTATTTCACCTTTAGAAAAAGTTTCCATCTTTAATGCACTTAATTGTGTAAATCTAATCAGTGTGAACATAATTGAAGCCAAAGTTTGTACCAATCGATATCAGCCAATTCCAACGTCCCACTATATGAAATTCAAACAAGAAGACAATTAGTAAAACCAGACAGTGATGGACTTCAAAACCCAGAAGCAACAGCTCTCCAGACAAGGAAAAAGACATCCTTTCATGTCTTCTCCATCCCACTTCCCAACCAAAACCATGTATCGACCATCACTGATCTTGCCATAAACAAGTCAAAAAAGTAAACCCCGAAGTTGTATTTTCCAGTACAAGGAATAACACTAAACAGTCTCTCAGCCAAAGTCAAGAGACCTGTGGTTTTTAAACAATACGTGGCGCCTAAAGGAGAGAGTCGGTGAAACACTAAAGGAAGTGAACTGCCTGTGTACCTACGAACGAAACGAGCACAGAAATCCCATCAGTGAATAACACAATCTCGAGATGATGAAATCATCTGGCTCAACTAATTAGTTTTAAAGCCTCACTCAAAGCTCTTTTTTTATTGAAGGTGTTGAATTCTAATCACTAAAAAGAGAAAGAGAAAAAAAGAATTTCTATCGATGATCCTCTAACCTTCAGGACATGCTCTTTAGTAAGATCAATTATGGACATTTGCTTCCAACGACAATATAAAAGTTAGAACTACTAAAAAACTTGAGACTAATGGTACAAATTTATATTCAATAATCCGGCGCTTTCGATCTCTTTTTTAATTTTTAATTTTTTAATAAGATTTATTTTAATAATTTTGTTATTAAAAAATAATTATTTTATTTGTTAATTTTAAAAAATTTTATAAACTAAAATAAATCAATTAAATTTAATAATTTCCTTTCTAATTAAATTTTAAATTATTCAAAACACAAGAACTCTCTTTAAATCAGCTAATATCAATTAAATCTTTTAAATTTAAAAACTCTGTTCATACCTATTTAACTTCAGTTGTGATTTTTATAACATTGCTCTTTATAATAAAGTAATAACCCCTTTAACCATAGAGACACATTCAACTCTATACTTAGAATAATTCCTCATTCTTGACAAAATAAGTAGCTAATAAGCCATAAACTAGAAATGGCTTTCATAATCTCCCATTTGAGCAGGGCTTCAAACCAAAACCTATTCAATGGCCTCTATTGACATCAAACTAAAGAATTCCCACCAAATACACAAACCATTTACAGTTTTCCACACTATTAAATCAATTGCATATTGAAAGCCTAGACTCCAACAAGCCGAGAAGTTAGTATATCCAGCACCCTAGAGTTTCTGCTTCATTGCACATGTATTTACTGCAACTGAAAGCAACATCTACAATTCTACAACTTCCGTTTAGACCTTGTCCTTGCTCCAACATTATCAACATCCGTGCTGGCGTCAACAACTCTGGCACCATCAGGATCCTCCGTTGTTACTCCACCCTTGTTGAGTTTTTCTTGAGACTGCAAAACATAAATGCTCAAGTTCACAGTCTACATAGAGGAAGACCAAAAAAGAAAAAGTTCAGATTGGCAGAGAAAGAGCCACAAAATGGCAATAGGTGTACCAGGTAATAGAGTATATTCAACAGTACAGATTCTCAGATACAAAATACTATTAAATAAAAATCAACCAAGTAGGAATAACCACAGTGGGAGAAGCAAGAAGTTGTGACAAAACAATGGACAAATCCAAGAATCAAAATTTGGTGTCTGAAGAGTTATTCAGCCCTCAATAAACAGTTTTCACCCATCTGCAAACACTTGTAGATGCCCCAAGCATTCAAATGATGAATAAGGAGTATTATTCCCAGTGTACTAAAACCAACAATATAGTTTGGAGAAAGATAAAATCCTGACCAAAGGCAGAACAAAAAAACTAACATTAGGAGAAACACAAATGGATTTCAACAAAAGAAAAGTTGACATGCACCAAGAAATTTTCAAGAGCAAACAACTACAAATAAATGTGTGCAACTTCCACAGCTAAGATTAACATACAATGTCAAGTTAACAGAAACAAGTTGACGCATTAAAGTTACCTGATCATGCCCACTACTCTGTCCAACATTTTCCCGCTGCTCTTCTTTAGAAACTTGTGATGCTTCCATATCTAGTACCCCTAAGTCACAGAGTGACACGCTGCTTCCTACATTTCTTGAGTTTACATGACCATTTGTTCTTTCACCCTCAACAATATCTTGAACTGGTATCTGTGCAGACTGTTGATAGTGTAATGGATGTTCACTGGCAATGTTATCCATCTTAGTTATCTCACAAGTCACTTCTGTAATCTTGATGAACTTGTCTGCATCTAGTATATTGGTAACATCAGCACCTCCTTCAGTTTCATTCTGATGAATTTGATCCGCCATCATGCTCGCATTCACAGTGTTGTTTATGGAATTTCCAGATAAATCTGCATTAGCTTTCTCAACTTGCCTCCTTTTCTTATTGTTCTTCAGTTGCCCTGGTAGTGGACTAACAAAATCATCTGATGCAGCGCCCACTCTTCTTTTCTTTCCATACTGACTTGGTTGTTCAGAGATAAGGAAATTGATCCTTTCATTTGAATCTTCTTTGATTTCAGGTTCTCTTGAATGTAATCCCTTGTCAATGTCATCTTCTGGTCGTACTTCAAGTATCACCTTTGGTTGACCAAAGGCATTTTGCTCTCCCTTACCAAATTCTTCTGGTGCTTTGGAATTCTGCATATGATATTCGCTAGAGGAATCCAATTTAGCATTTGATGTGGCCATCTTTTCGAGGTCAGGCAGCAGAGACTTCACTTCACCCTTCACTGTAGACATCTCAGAAGAATTTTTGAATATCAGATTTGAGCAACGTTTAATCCAAGAGAGACGAGCAGAGTTGGATGGCAACGTCACAGAAGATTTTTGTTTCAAATAAGAATCCAGTCCACCACCATTACTAATGACGTCTACCCCTTCATCTGAAACCAAATTAATATCTTGGCTTAGTGAAGCAGTGTTTTTCAAGCATTTCATGGCAAAAAGCTTCCTCTGGCTAGTTTCCATATTGGACAGTTGCATTTCAGCCACCTCTATATTGTCCAAAGCCAGTTTCAGATCTTCCAGCTTCTTCAGGTATTCAACCTGAGCACTAACCTCTTCTCTCTCTGCACGTAATAACTCGCGCTGTTTCTCCAATTTCTGTGTCTGTTCTTTAAGTTCCTCAATTGATTTATTAAGCACTGCCCTTTCTCTTTCCCTTTGCTCCCGGTCAATATTTATCTCCATTCTTGCATTATCAAGCTTCTTCATTTCTAAAGCAACCTGTTCCAACTCTTGAACAGCTTTCTCATTAAAAGAGTTAATACGGTGGAGTTCATTAATCTTTTCTAGCTCAAAGGCTTTCTCTTTATCCCTTAAATAGCTCTCCACCTCCTCACGCCTTTTCTCGATGCTACTATCTAGCTCTTTCTTCTGCATCTCAATGCCCAGCAAGAAATCTTCATGTTCCTTCTGAATCTTGTTGAACCACTCATAACGCTCCTGTTGCATCTTATTCATGAACTCCTCCCGCTCACGATTGAACAACTCAACATCATGCTTATGCTGTTGCCACATTGCTTTCTTTTCTTCTTTTAGATTTTTACGCTCATCCCTGATCAACTTAGAAATAGCTTCCCTCTCTGCAGCTACACATTCTGCTTGCTTCCTTAATTCTTCTCTTCTCTCATCAATCAACTCCCACTCAGCTTCAAACTTAGCCTTCTCCACTTTCAATCTGTCTTCTTCAGCCATAATTTCCAATTTTTGTGCCCTGACAGTGTCAACCTCTTCTTTAAGTCTTATCTCCAGAAGAGATAGTTCATCTGTTTCACTTTTCATTGTTTCTAGCTTCTCCTTTACACAATCAACTTGTTTACTTTTGTCTTCCAAAGAATCCGAAGATTTCTTAAGTTCCACCTTCATTTTGTTAATATCTTCTCTCTCTTTCTCTAAAAGTGATCTCATCAACTCAAGATCCTTCTGGGCACCATTTAAGCTTCTTTCTTTATCATCTAGAACACTCATCTTCTCTGTCACATCCTTCTCTTTATCCTCCAAGGTCCTTGACTGAATTTCGAAGTCATGCTCTTTTTCCAGCAAAAGATCTTCCCGCTGATGCAGGTCAACTTCCCTCAACTCCCAGGCTCTCCTCTTGGCTTCAATTTCATCTTCCACTACCTTCCGTTTTATCTCCAACTCAGCCTCAAATTCTGACTTTCTTGTTCTCAGAACAGCCTCCTGATTGGCAACAACTTTTTGCACTTCAACCTGCATTTCATCCAAAAACAATGAAAAATAGAGAAAGCAAAGAAGAATAAGGAGGAAACAAAAGGAAGATATTTTGGTGGAATAACCCACAGATTCCTTGCTTGCAAGCTTTTCTTGTAGAACAAGTAGATCTTGCTCTCTCTTGTTTAGTATACATTCTTTCCCAATAACAGCCTGCACATAGTTAAAAGTAAGACAAATAAGCACTGCTTCCAGCAAGAAGATAATAATCAATTGCATAAATAATAAAACATCCCAACCTCCTCTCTTTGAGATAAGGAAGCCCCTCTCAAATCCAGTTTCAACTTCTCCTCATTTAAGGATCTAACTTCCATTTCAATATTTTTCCTTGAGGCCTCCAACTCCTTTTCAAATCGGTTTAGCTCTTGAGTTTTACTAGCAATGTACTCCTCCCTCTGGTTCAGTAAAGCTTGTCCATCCAGTACCCTTTCATGCTCCTGCTGGAGCACCTTTCGTCTTTCACTCAATGATTGTCTCTCAAGAGAGAGTTCCCTCTCTCTAACATCACAACTAGATCATTAAAGAAACAAAATTCAGAAGGCTGACAATAGTAAACATGTGCACCAGTTAAATGGGTGCAGAATTATCTGCACAAGTTTGGAAAACAGCCCTGCAGAAGAGCTTAGCCGGTTTACCTGTCGTTGATTTCAGAAGGTTTGACATGAACAACTTATTACCGACTTGTTGTCTCCCACCAAAAAAAAAGAGTGACAAAATTTTTTGTCATAATAAAACATTATAGAAATCAACTACCACTTAGGGGTCCATAGCTTCTATGCAAGCATATCACCATGCACCTAAAGTTAAGATAACATTGATCACCACTAGTTACTTACTCATTTTTGAATTCGTTGATTCTCCTCCTAAGATCATCTTCTCGTGCTTCAACTTCTTGGAGCTTTCTTTCTGCAGAACGATGAGAACGGCTAGCTTCTGTCTGCAAAGCTTCTGCAGCATGCAGTTTGGTGTTGGCATCCACGAACTTTTTCTGGGCATCTTCAACCATTTTGCGTGCTTCAGCCAATTTACACTCAGCTGCAATCTTAGTTTCGGCAGCCTCTGCACGCATCTCATGCAAGGCCTTCTCCAACTACAAAATAAGCAAAATAAAATTTATTCAAACGACTATAGGGCCATAAAGGAAGCAAATGCTAAACAAAAACCTTACACTTGCTATGCACTCTTTATTAACTCCTAAAGCTTTCTTTAGACTATCTTCTCGTTTCTTTGCTTCACAAAGGGAAGACAAATTTGCAGCTTGATTGCGCTTGTACAATAGTTCAGATGCTTCTGTGGAAGCTTTGATTTGCTCGTGAGTTGAAGCTAGCTCTTTTCTTTCCAATATGAGGAGACCCATATGATGTTGAAGGTCATGAATCTAAACAAAATTACATATTCAAGTACACAGAAGCAGTTAAAGCATACTCTATGCAGCTATAAGAATATAAGTGCATAAATTTATTGCTGAGATTAAGTAAGGAATTTAATGCACCAACATCCCATAAAACTTAGGTCCGATTATATTACAACAGGAAAGTGCGTAAATTTATTGCTGAGATTAAGTAAGGAACTTAATGCACCAACATCCCATAAACCTTAGGTCCGATTATATTCCAACAGGAAAGTTAAACTATGTGTAAGGAAAACTGACACCCATTTATAGGATAATAGAAAACTTTATAACTTAACAAGCCACAAAAGCATAAAATAGCCTCTCCTTTAGATGTCAAATACTCATAACTCCAAATGTGAAAGGGAAGGAAAAAAAATGACAAGACAAAAGATCATAGTAGGAAAGAATTATAAATTATAAGCAAAAGCAAGAACACAAGTTTTCGTTGGTTAAAACTATCATCGGGTGCAGGAACCAATACCGAAAGGAAAGAATCTCAGCAAGACACAAAATCTATTTTCTTCAGCATTCATATAAAAAAAAGACCCAATTTTATGCACAAACATTTCAAATATTGTAACCACAAGAAGTACTCACTTAAAACCTAATAATTATATAAGGGAATGGCGATCTTTCAACTCAGAAACATACAAAGAAGCTAACAATACATCCATAGTTATCGGAATTATCAAACCTAGCCCCATAAACTTTTCGCAGAGGATTTATGATAACACATAATGTGGTAACTGTAACATATAAAACAACACAAAGAATCATTTCTACCATACCATAAAATTCAACAAAGCTTAAACCAAACAAAACCAGCCGAACCCGGTGAAATTCAGAGGCAACGACCACAACTTTCAAAACTGAACGCAAAACAAAAATAAAATAAAAAATCTCAAAGAAACCCCAGAAGCCAAAATGCTAATACCGAAACTATCAATAACAAGAACCACCAAAATAGTCACATACAAAAACAAAAAACAAAAAAAGATTGAAATCACGAAAGAACCAAACCTCAGCTTCGAGTTTGGCGATATATGATATAAGGGCCGCCTTGTCCCGCCTCTTAATGGATTCCTCATCAAAACCCGCTTCTTTGAGACGCTTCCAGATGGTATCGTCTGTTAGAGGGCTTCGCAACACCTTGGCACCGGGCGTCAACGACAGAGGCCTACCTGCGCTCGCCATTTCCCACCAAAACCCTAAATTTGAAAATCAATCAACACTAGTTCCAGTTTGCTTTTGGCGTTTGCTTTTTTCTCCTTATCAGTTCCTTTTGCTCTCTCTTTTTCCTTTCGCGTAGTGAGTGAGTCGAGTCGACGAGTTGACTAATGTGGAGGAGGTGCTGGACTGAGTTGGCAAGTAGTGGAAATAGAATAGAACATCAGATTACTTGTTAGTGACTTCCGAAACGACACCGCATGGAATTTAATTAAAGTATTTTAAACTTTAATTAAGCCGCCTCTTTTCCTTTTAAATTTTTTGTTTTAGCGCCTACAAATATGTTTGATAGGATATAAAATTTTTAATAAAATGAAATAAAATGATTTATAATATAATAAAATGTAAATAAATGTAATATTAAAAATTGTTGTTTGGAAGGGATGTAAGGATTTTAATATAATGAAATATTATTTAAATAAAGCGTTTATAACGTAATATAGCGTAAAACGATTTATCATTTTACATTTTATCCTAAACCTTTCAAATCACAAGTTTTTCATTTTTACTGTTTAGGATATAATGAAATGTAATATGAAACTTTCATCTTCCATCATATTCCATTTCATTTCATTATCTACCCTCAACTCTAACAATGAAATAATATTACATTTCATTTTATTATATTGATGCATGGAAATCTTATAATTATGTATAAAATAGAACATTCACATTCACATTTTGTATATCTATATAAATGGAAATTATATAAATTGTAAGCAAATTAAACACAAGGCTCCATTTTATGTTAAATGAAATATAATAAAATGATATGATTTTGATTAAACTTACCGAAAATGTGGTCCTTAATAAAAATTATAGTTTAATAAGTTACGGATAAAATATCTAACATAAGAAGGTCTTTTTCGTTCTTATAAGTCTTTTAAATATTTTCTTTCGAATCTTATGTCTTATATTTAGCCTAAATATCTAATATGTAATATTTTTCTCTCATTTAACTGGCCAGAATATTTCTATACATAGCCTAAGTATTTTTTAATATTTTTTGGATTTATTTATTAATCTATTTTCTTTTTTGTTTTTTATCTATTTACTTGTTTCATCTTTTATTTTGACCTTTTACTTTATTTTATATTTATTATATTATTTATTTATTGCTTATCTTATATTCTACTATTATTTTCTTTTAGGTTTACTGATATTTTATTTTATTTCTAATAATTATTTTAAAATATATTTCCCTATACATATATATTTGTTATGTGATCGGTTAAAAATAATCTCTTTATTAATTACAGGTAAAGTTAAATATTGCGGAAATTCCTTAGATTTCGCATTTTATTGAAACTTCTATTGAATGATTATTGTTGTTGATAAATGATTTAATTTAATTTATATTTATAATTTCAACATACTTCTACTTTATCCATTATCCATTATCACGTTCAAAAGTCACAATTCAACAATAAGAAGAAACAAAACGTGGAGAGACGTTCTTGAACGTGTAAAAAATGGTGCCTTGCACATGGCACGAAAATAGAGCAGCCTTTTTGTATCATGTTCTACGCAGCAGTCGACGGCTTGTTGAACTATCATGGACCACAATCGAAAAAAGATCTTAGGTTTTGAACTTAGCCCAAAGTTTCACAACAGGTCACTGAAGATTTGAGGCCCCATCTACCAACCCAACCAAAGCATACTTAAATTCTAAAAAGTATTTCGTTTTCTAAAGAATAGAATAAATGTGAAATAAAATAAAATAGGTATTATTTAATTTGGTTTATTACTAAAAATTTCTAATCATGATATATGCTAATTGGTTTAAAAATATAAATTTAAAATGACAAAAAATAACTAACAAAAAACTAAAATATCTATTATAATTGTTACTAACTATATCATCATCTTCATTATTATTATTATTATTATTATTATTGTCATTGTCATTGTCATTGTTGTTTTTCTTCTTCTTCTTCTCCTTATCATTTGTCATCATTATTATTATTACTACTAATTTTATTATTGTTATTATTAATTAATTTTATTTGATATTGTTATTAATTTTTTATTATTATTATTATTATTATCATTATTATTATTTTATTGTCATTATTGTTGTTATTATTCACTACCATCATTCTAGGAATAGCTAAGGACTAGCAGGTATATACTGCGCAAATGCGCAGTAATTATCCTTATGGATATGCCTACCACACTTTTAACAAGTATTTCGCGGTGACGATGCGGGAGAGGAGTTGCGACCCTGAGGTTTGAACCTGTTATATG
>JAOSBN010000179.1:3468137-3483127 GCA_027563595.1 Erythroxylum suave | reverse complement strand
ATATATTTGGTATACGAGCCCAAAAATTAAAGTGAGAATAGCCTTTCTCAATTTATGTGATAACAACGTCATGGACCTTGGTGATGCTATCCCTGTGTGTCCTCTTACCAAAGGTTGCTCACAATTTGAGTTACTTATTTAATTATGTTTAAATACAATAAGTAATCAAACAGTTAAATAATATGATCACAAACTTAATTGTATGATATGATAAATCCATTGAATTAAATTATAAATGATGTAAATTTGTATTTTTTTCTTAGTTAATATTTACGGTCATGAAATGGAAAATAATTCACCAAAAATATGTATAAACAAGAAATGATCAAAAGAGAGATAAATCAATTTATTTCAAAGATTTGTGATATATGGATTTCATCAATTTCTTTAATTAAATATTTTATGTTTATATAATGACAATTTTGTAAACAATGTGGGCATTAATGTCAAAATTTTGCAAAATGTTTCTCTTAACTTATAAACTTTATCTATTACTGTTTTCAATAATCTGGGTTTCTCTTAATGGAGTGAATGAATCAATTTTTATTTAATTGTTTTGGAACTTGACTTAGTATTGTTAGATGATCAACCTCATACTCTTACGGGTAAGAATAGTTAAGAGAAGTCATACAATATTGTATGGGAATGATATAATAGAATATGTCAAAAATTTATACGAATGACCATCATTAATAATATTAAGACAATCATTTCAAAAAGTTGAAAGGGTAAGAGAATCCTTGAATTTTTTTTATAAGGTACATTAATTGAACTAACATTCAAAAAGCGCATATTGTATTAATATAAAAGGTGGGACATTCCTAACTTATCATTTGACTCTTGTGTTTGGATTCAAATAGCATGGTATAGGCCACTCAAACTACAATGTGTTTGACCAAAGGAATCACATATTTGCCTTATTTGAGGGCAACGATCAGATGATTAGGCGAATTGGAGATTTGGTATAAATGACTAGGCAATTAAGGCAGAGGAAACCAAGGCATCTGCAATGAGTTCTTGGGGGCTTGAAGGAGTTGTTCTCTACACCAGAGCTTGATTTCCCTAAGTAACCTTTCCTTCATCTTCTCTAGTGATTTATAACACCTGTAATTTTTTTCAACCCATATCAAGTAAATGCATAAGCTAAGGATAATTATGATAATGGTATTTGTAGCTTGAAATATAAATCCATCTTATGATAACCATTTTATTATCCTTCGAATTTCTATCCTGATGCAATGGATATTGAGCCACTCTTAAAGATTATCCTAAATCTAGTAGGAGTAGGAATATTCAAAGAATAAGTGTTTGATATATTCACCTTCCTCTTTGCACTATACACTTGTGACTTGGAGGTTGAGAAATTGTAGCTAGCCAATTTGCATCTCCTAAAGCACTTTTAGACATAATTAGCTGGCTCTTATTAAAGTTCACTTAAAGCCCCTATAGGTCTTTGAACATATTCAAGGTAGTGGTGATAGTGAAGAGAGACTTATCGTTGGCTTTACAAAAATAGAAAAAGTCATCTACAAAAGATAAAGTGATTAGTTTAAGAATCTTACATTTAGAGTGGTAATTGAACCTGAGATTAAAGGAAATGTTGTGTTAGAGGAGTCTACAGAGTGCTTCCGTGTTGGAATGAAAAGACAGGGAGAAAGAGGATCTCTCTACCTTAATCCTTGATTCCATATAATAGGCTTTAAGGGCTCTCCATTCGCTAAAATACCAAAATCGGTGGTAGTAATACATTATTTGATCTAATTATATAATTCATTTGAAAAATCAAATATTTGAAGTAATTTTAGGATGAATTTAAAGCTTATGGTGTCAAAAACCTTATTAAATCCACCTTTATGGTATAATTCTTAGGAGAATTGGCTCTAACATAGTCTTTGAGGAGTTCTTGAGCCAAGAGTATGTTGTCCCCAATTAGTATCCCTTTTAGAAAAACACCTAAGGTTCTCCATGTTAGGGAGTCATGATTTAGGCATCACATGCACAACAAGGTAGCGGAAGTGTTGAAATCTAAATTCCTACCCTATGACATCCTTAAATTTCCAGAATCTTCGATACATGCATATATAGATTATAAGAACATGAAATTTTGGCAATTGTATCTTTGATAATACTCCTTTTTTTTAATCTTCTCACTGTTTGGGTTGTAGAAAATACCAAACACCTTCCTTAATAACTCAAGAACATGCAAGGATGAAGACGAAGCAATGTGTAAGGGTGGTTAGAGCACTAAACTAGATGAGTTAACATAGATGCTCAAATGGAGAGATAGATCAAGATTATGTTGCATGCAATTAGATTTATGCAACAATTGTGTAAAATGCATCAATAAGACTCAATACCACTTCTCTCTAACTCTAGAAAACTTCTGGATCCCTTATCCTCTCACTTAAGTGTGTATTAACTTGGTAGTCCTCATGTACATAAGTGAAGAACTAACTTATGTATCGTCTATCGAGCCTTGCCTACTTCAATGATAGCCATACACACTTTGTTTTTCATCTGACCTTTTATGTGTGTGACCTTTAGGTTCTCGGTTATTTTGGATATTTGAATTAATTCTTAATCCGAGCAAATCATGGATGATTTTTGGCCACTTGAATTAACTCTTAATTCAAGCAAATTATGAAAGGTTTCATAATGCCAATTTACCATAATATAAGTGGATTGACACACGAACTCTTCAATAGTTAATTATCTGACTTACAAACCTTTCCATAGATAATTACTATTTAATTTGTCCCTTCACCATTCTATACCCCACTTAGTTCAGAGTATGAGTTATATGTCAACTCCCACTAGACTGACTATGTCACATCCAGTCCAATTAATGTTAGTTCTTGTCCTGAGATCTCATTACTCCATGTGTCATTGAAGACTCTCTTCATAATGCATAACTGCTTTAACCAGAGAATCTTGAGTAATGACTCCGACAATGAAGTAAATCACTTGTTAATATAGAAATCACGTATAATATGTAAAATACATAAGAAGGGGGGTTGAATTGTGTTAAATTGTCTAAGATAGTTACTCTTTGACCAAACTTTTTGCTCTCAACACATTCTGAACTTGCTCGAGATGATGGCAGGCTCCTCGACACAGCTGGCCAACCTTCAAAAAAAGTTCGCATTCGACGCTGCGACGAAGACCCTCCTCCCAGTTTCACCCAGACTTATAGTGCTGCCATCCTCGGAGGAACCATGGGAGGTTCTGAGAATGAGGAATCAGCAGGGCCTGCGGAAGAATACGTCGAATTTGAGGAAGGAGATATTAGGCTTATTGAACGAGACTCCGGAAAAGGCATTGAATTATCTCCAATGTTCAAAGAGCGCCTTGATCAGCAATGGGAACGAGTAGTCTTCGTCAAACTTGTAGGTCGCCGGATAGGGTACTGAATATTAAGCCAGTGCCTGAAATCCTTATGGCAACCAAAAGGACCACTGAAGATTATCGATCTTGACTATGAATTTTTCTTGGTGAAATTCATTGAGGAGGATGATTACTTAAAGGCGTTAACCAGTGGCCTTTGGGTCATTTTCGGCCATGCGTTATCGGTTCAGAGATGGCTTCCCACCTTCCGGCCATTCTAAGGTATAGTTCCCGCGTAGTTGTCTGGGTTAGGTTTCCTGAACTTCCTATCGCTCATTACCATCCCAGGATTCTAATGGCATTGGGGAATATGGTCGAACAAACCATCAAGATAGATGAAGCAACCACCAACACTCAAAGAAGCAAATATGCACGAGTTGCTGTCGACGTAGATCTCAGCGTACATTTATGCCCATCTGTGGAACTCGATGGTGAATCAATCTGGGTAGCTTATAAAGGACTAACCCAAATCTGTTTTAGATGTGGAATGGTCGGACATGAGAACAACAGTTGTCAAGAGACCACAACAACACTCCACTAACTCGCACCATGCAGACAACGAAGCGCAGGAAGCGGCGTTGGTTTTGAACAGTACGACAATAGCAGCAACGAGCACTAACAAAAACAATTTCTTTGGCTCGTGGACTAAGGTACAACGGTAACCTGTGAGGAAAGGCAAACATCAGCAATCTCCTCAACACCAGAAGCTGAATCGTGCTGTTAATCGATTGGATGGCTCACAGTATAGTTGTTGTATACGTTATTGGCAGACACAGGAACTATGGAGGCTTTGCTGCACTACCCGAATCAGCCACCTACACCGCAGAAGCTCCCAGAAATGCGATTTATTTTAAGCCTAGCCACATTAGTTGACGACGCAATGAAAATGCGTCTTGAGTCACGGGCCTCACCAAAAGGTCATGGGTCGCTGCACTCTGAGCCAGCAAAAGGCAAGGGCAAAAGCCCATAGGCTCAAGCAAATGGAGGAGTGGGCTTCACTAAAGATAAGGACTCAAGTCCAATGGAAACATTCCCACTTCAGCCCAACCATAAAGAAAACCATACGGTAGTAATCATCCCGACCCACCAGGTGATTTTGAGTGCTAGGACTGAACCCGAGGGACGGCTGTTGACAATGGGGATGACTAGCCACCTATGGACGGCATCGAGGACACTACGAATCCGAATGGACATACTATTCTCGAATTCACTTTACCTCCCTCCGAACCCCCAGATTGTATGGCAATTGAGTCCATTACGGAGACCAGTGTACGAGAGCAGGGTAAGGGAGAAGCGTTAATGCCACAGGCTCCAGAAAGCCCGGATAATGTCCAAGCGGAGGGGGTTACCAGCCCCTCGCGAGAATAGGTTTTTAGTTCTACCCGATCTCTTTTTACGTTAATACTCATCTGGAATTGTCAAGGGGCAGGGGTGGGGGGACACGTTTTCAAACAATCTTATGTAACTATCTCCGGCAATATAGGCCAGGGATCCTGGTACTAGTCGAAACAAAGTTCAGCGACAGATGAGTGCAAATAGTCATCCGTAACCTGAAATTTGATTTTTCTTTCAGAGTCGAAGCTGAAGGTTTTGTTGGTAGGATTTGGCTACTATAGAAGAAAGATTTTGCAATCTCGATAGAGATAACATATAAACAACTAATCTATGCCAAAATTCATTACGACTCCCACTCGTTCGAATTTATTGCAGTATACGTCAGTCCCCAAATGCCCAATCGCAAATTTCTTTAGCTACTATTACACAGGATAGGGAGTACTGTTAATAGCCCTTGGATTGTTGGGGGGGATTTCAATGCCAAATTATCTATCAATGATAAAAGGGGAGGTTCGAGAAACACCTTAGTGGTAAGTAAAGCTTTTAACAATTGGGTCCATGATTGTGGTCTACATGATTTGGGCTACATTGGATCCAGATTTACTTGGAAGCGTGGTAATGTCCAAGCTCGATTAGACAGAGTTTTCAGATCAACTTCTTGGTGTGACAAGTTCACGCATACTGTTAACCACCATTTACCTTTCTTGGGATCCAATCATCGTCCAATGCTGATCCAATTTGTTCAACCAAATGAGTAAGTTGTCAGCCAATCAATGTTCCAATTTCAATCCGCGTGGCTCGCCCATGAGAATTTTCCCATTGCAGTGGCTGAGAATTAGCTCCCAAACGAGATGACGTCTACAAAATCGCTAACCTTATTTTCGAGCCAACTCACACACTGGAATAGATCGGTCTTTGGTAATATCTTTCATCAAAAGAAAAGGCTGTTAGCTCGGTTGGAAGGAATACAAAGGGAAATGACCAACGCGGACTTGAAATCCCTTCTGGCCCTGGAAGACCAGCTGAGTGGGGAACTAGTCCAAGTGCTATGTGAGGAAGAACTCTTTTGGCTCCAGAAAGTACAGTGTGAATGGTTATCACAGGGTGATTGCAATACCAAGTATTATCACACGCTCACTATGTCCAAATAGAAGAAGTTGAAGATAGCGAGGTTAGTCGATATTAATGGCAACATTATAGCCAAAGACCAGCAATTGCATGCACTGGCTAGAGATTATTTTGCCAATGTGTACATCGACACAGACATTCAAACTCCGCGCTTACACCACGCAGTAACCTTTCCTCGATTGCTAGAGGCGAAATTACAAGAACTTGGTCAACCAGTCCTAGCCACCGAAATCAAAACCGCACTATTCAGAATGAATCTGAATAAAGCATTGAGAGTCGATGGGTTTGCAGTGTTATTTTTCCAGAATCAATGGGACACAGTTGGATCAACGATCGTGACGTTGTTTTAGAGACTTTTTAATAATGAAGTCTGGGAGCCGCAATTGAATAAAACAATTATAGTCTTAATTCCCAAAATTCCGTCCCCAAAGTATATTACTTAATTTAAACCTATCAGTTTATGCTCAGTAATATATAAGACCTTATCTAAAGTAATAGTCAACCAACTGAAACCTCATCTTCATACTTTAGTAGCAAATTACCGATGTAGTTTCATCCCTGGCCGACAGATCATTGACAACATAATCATCACTCAGGAGATAATTCATTCCATGTGACGAAAACAAGGAAAGATTAGGTATTTTACACTCAAAGTAGACCTGGAAAAAGCTTATGATCGATTAAAATGACAGTTTATCATAGACACACTCCAGGAAATTGGCATTCCTACTTGCCTCACCAGCCTCATTATGAAGTGTATCTCTACCGTCACGATGCAAGTTGAGTGGAATGGCATTCATTCAGACCCGTTTAGTCCATCTAGGAAAATTAGACAAGGTGATCCATTATCACCTTACTTATTTATGCTATGTATGGAATGTTTGGGCCATCTCATCTCCAATCTGCTAGATCATAAAAGGTGGAAACCTTTTAAGTAGGGTTGGACAGGGCCTCCTATATCCCATCTTTTTTTTGCGGATGACCTAGTTCTTTTTGGAGAAGCTGCAGAATTGCAAGTGGTGGAGGTTTACAGGGTGTCAGGACAAAAAGTGAACCATAATAAGTCCTGGATTTTTTTTTTTTCAGAAATGTTCCCTAGGAACAAGCGCAACGGCTTAGCCACGTGCTCCAGATTCAATGCATGGGTAACCTAGGCAAATACTTAGATGTGCCTTTGTTGCATGAAAGAACTAAGAGGCATACCTATCAGTACATCCTCGATCGAGCACAGCAACACCTAGTCGGATGGCGAGCGAGGGATTTATCCATGATGGGGCGTATCATATTAACACAATCAGTGATAGCATCCCTTCCCATTTATACGATGCAAACAGTACGATTGCCCAGGACACTATGTGATGAACTGGAGAAAATTAGGAGAACATTCATTTGGGGTTCGTCAGATGGACAGCGCAAGATCCATCTTGCTAACTGGACCGCAGTTTGTCGACCGAAACACTTAGGGGGACTAGGGATCAAACACATTCGAGCAACGAATGATGCGTTATCAACCAAGCTGGGCTGGGCACTGCTCACTAAGCCCTCAACATTATAGGTCCAAATCTTTCGGGCCAAATATCGAATAGATTTTCATCAAATACCACAAACCCTGAACAAACAAGGCGCTTCAAGCATTTTTTTAGGGACATCTGCCAAGGAATCCACTGGAAAATAGGCAATGGTAGACAAGCACAGTTTTGGATCGACCAGTGGATAACCAATTGGGACCCATTAATTACATAGACAACATCTCCCTTTCCTGACTATCTAATACAGACAACCGTCGCAAAGTATGTGGATGAGGGTGGCAATTAGAAGTTGGAAACGTTCCAAAGATATCTTTCCTCCTCAGTGTGTAGGATTATTACCAACATCTGACCTCCTTCAATAAACAAAGGAGAAGACAAGTTAGTTTGGGGCCCAGGTCATTCTGAAAATTTCACTATGGCTTCTGCATATGAATTAATAGCAGAACAGGAACTAGAGGCCCCTAACCCGATATGGAGAACGATATGAAAATGGGAAGGTCCACAATGTATTTGCTCCTTTTTATGGCTTCTAATAAAACGGAAGCTACTCACGAATCATCAACGAGTCCCTAGACACCTCACATCAAATGACAATTGTCCGTTCTATGGTCAGGAAGAAACCACTTTGCATGCAGTTCGGGATTGTCCTAGGGTGATAATCTTTTGGGGCCAAATTAACCCTGAAACCATAGCAACTGATTTCTTTTATGAGGATGAGGAGGAGTGGCTTCAATCCAATCTTACTAATACCTCTTAACGGCTGATGAGGGAATGGCCATTTATGGCAATGGTGGAACAAGAGCCTCTTTGAGGAAGATTTTGTTTGGCCGATAGATGGGCATCGGTTGGTCTTAGACTATGTTAGCTGGATCGTAAAAGCAAGAGTTGTGATTGAAAGAGTCATCCATAGCATGGGACTGCCTATAGGGCATGGTGTAAGTTGGCGGTCACCGTCGACTGGCTGGATAAACTTAAATATGGATGGCGCAGTGAAACAAGGATCATTCTTAAGTGCTGCTGGGGGTCTATTTCAGGACAGTACTGGTCAATGGTGTGGCAACTTCTTGGATAATATTGACGAATGCTCACCATTGGTAGCTGAAGTACAAGGGATCCTTGACGGTCTTAACATTGCTTGGGACTTGAACTTCCGAACTGTAGTTCTTGAAATGGACTCTCTAGAGGTTATCAACATTCTTTCCTCCTCACAAGGGAACTTGACTGACGATTTTCTTTTGGTGCAGGGTATACTGGAACTTTTGGTGCATGATTGGACAGTTCAACTTCAGCATACATAACGTGAGGGGAATCAAAGCGTGGATAATTTGGTGAAATCAGCTTTACGAGCACAACCAGGATTGCATTTTCTGATCGAACTACCACCCGATATTTTGGGTTTTGTTCATCAAGATAGACAGGGAGCAACGTACCATAGGGGAATGAGTGAATGTTGTAATTTCTGTTGTTCTTTCCTTTATATTCAAAAAAAATTGTCTAAGATAGTAATCTTTAAAATCTTCTTGATTTTCTTGAAAAATTCAGATGATTACAAAACAACGCACTTAATTCATTTAAAGTAATGCAACAACGAAAATAGTATCTATTCTTCTAACAATAAGAAAATAAAGAGATAAGGATTAGAAAATATGACACCGCGATTTATACTGATTTACCCTTAACCTTTGGCCTACTCCAATTCTCAGAGTTTATATGAGATTTCACTATCTCTTTCAACTTTACAAGTATTATTTCTACTCTTCCAGAGCCTCTTCAGATCTCTTTCACAAAGTATTCTTTATATACTATCCTAGCCTCTTTAGGCTTTAGCCTTCCTTTCACTTGAAAAGATATTGTTTGAGCTTTCTACACTCACGTTATAGGTGTTCTTGACCACTTTTCTTCCTTCTTTCCACTCAGGATATTTTTACAGTATAGGCACTTGATCACAGAATTGTTTTTTGTAAGTAAAGTAAAATAAGAGTAAGTAAAAGTCATTTTGTCTACGACTACAATTGATATTTATAGTCTAACTCTCTAATGGTCATCTTGAGAAAACTGCTTGTAGAATCTTCAGAAATCTGTTATTATTTGAGTCCTGTAACCAACTCCAACTAACTAACTGATTTTGTAGATTATTCTTCAATTATATCGTCTTGATTTAATTTGTATGCTTCGTCTGGTGTCTTCGCTTCGTCTTGTGTCTTCTCTTCATCTTGTGACTTCGTCTTAGTCTTGTGACTTCGTCTTAGTCTTGTAACTTCGCTTCGTCTGGTGACTACGTTTAATCACTTTGTCTTGTTCGTCTTAGACTTCATCTTAGTAAGCTTTTACTTGAATATCGTCTTGATTTGATGACTTGTGCTACTTACATTTATCTACGTACTTAATAAACTCATCAAAACAGTTCACACATTTCTTTTGTTATTATTATTTGACTTTTATCAAAATCAATAGAAGAAGTGAAGTCTTCTTGACTTAACAATTTCTCCCTTTTTGATGATAACAAATAATCATAATATTAGAAGATAAAAATAATATTCAGACGAGTAATGCAAGATATACAATGTGTGTATTCAATAAAAAATTTATAATACTAATTCTCCTCTTTTTTCTACTATTCTCCCCCTATTTGTTATTAATAAAAATATCATTTTAGACGCTTCAAAATTTCAGAGAACATATGTTGAATATCTTTTGAGGTCTTCTTCTATAGAAACATGTAGAAGTGTTATTTCCTCATGAAGATCACCCATTGAGTCACTTAGTTCATCAACCTTAATGTCAATTTCTTCAATATGTTTAGCTAAGGCTTCTCGAACTTCCTTCTGCTTGTAACTAGCTTCAATTTATTCGATGAAATTCTTTAAAAGCTCTGAATTAACGGTAGAATTTTGTAGCTTTTCACTAATTGGATGAAGATACTCAGAGATAGATGGTTTTCTAATTGGGTTGTTTATTTCAATAATTTTGATGGAAGGTAATTGGAAAGGTTGTGTTTGGTGAGGGATGTCAAGATCATCAAATTTGGGTGGTTTGAAAATTGATTTCCCTAGATGGTGTAAGATATTTTTAACTGAAGGAATGAAACCTAAGGGTTTGAAATGAATAAGTAAATGCACAAAGGTTTCTAAGTAAAATTTGATACCTTCAATTGTAATACTTTTGTACCTTCCTTATGATATTATCCCAACTATCTTGAAACTTTCATCTGTAGTTGATGTGCCAAAGTTACTTCCTAATGCCCTTGATATGTGATGTGATATATAGACATCTACAGGTTGAGTTGTATGACATACATTGTCTATATTCTTCATTGCCACTCGAATTTCTTCTTCTATGAGATCATCTTCTTGTTTCTTAGGAAATTTCTTCTTCTTTCCTTTGTCTTTGCTGTCTACCAGTATTGGACGTCTAGGTTGTACATCTATACAATCTTGATTATCGTTTTGCTTGTTACTGGATAGATTGCGTAAGGATTTTTCGTCATCTTCAATAGATATGGTCTGCCTTTTCATCTTGCAGAATACTATACAATCTTCTTTCTTCAGGGCTTAGAAGATGTATCGTTTGAGCATTTACTGTTACAGGTTTAACTTGAACCTTAACTTTCGGTTTAGAAGGTTCTGTGATGATAACTGAACCTCTATTACGATCAGGTATTAATTCTTTTATAATTTTTATCTTCAAATCTTCTTTCTTCATTGGCTGAGGGGGATTATAAGTTACTTGCTGCTTTCCAATAGTCTATGTCTTTTGTTGAACATCAGACAATGAAACCTTCGTTTTCTAAATCGGCTTTGTCTTCTTTTGTTCTTCTGTTGACTTGGAAGAGAGTTGTTGTTGAGACTTCTTTTACTTAAATACTAACTTCCCTTTTTTCTCCATCTCTCCAAACAGTTATTCTGATTGAGTCTGAGGGATAGAAGTAATTTCTTTGGTAGGTTGTTGTTGTTGTTGTTGCTCCTTTGCACTTTCAGAAACTTTACCAAGAACTAGAGTTTTTTGCTTCTTCTGTTCTTGTTGTCGTAAGGTCATCAATCTTGGTGACCTTTTTGACTTTTCGAGTCTTCCTGATTGGAGCATCTCAACCTTCCTCTTTAAAGACACTTTGTGAGTTGGTTGTTGAACCTTACTTTCCGTCTTTTCAGGAATCGTCTTGGCTTGTATTGACTTATCAAATGATTGTTCAACCTTTACCTCTGCTGAGATTCTTCCGGATGATCGAGACTTTGCTTGTATTTCAGATGGAACATCTTCTTTCCTGCTTCGTCTAATTAAAAGCTCCCCTTTAGACTGTGCTTTTGGCATGAAATCTTTATCCATTTCAGCTTTAGTCTTGATCCTTATTTTGTGAATAGTAGAGGCATTGATAACACTCTTAATATTCAGCTTTATTCTATTTCCTCTATCAAGTAGGATTTCAGATTCTCTGAAAAATCTTGTCAACAACATACCGTAAGGTAAAGAACCACTCTTTAGATGATAATCCTCCTTGGTCTTTATCATGTAGTTCAGAATTAAGAACGGAAGATTAATAGATTGGTGTATGAGTAGATGAAATAGACAATGTTCATCATTCATTGTCACCAAATCCTCTGATCCTGCTCTTGGTAGAATACAGTGAAGAAGAAGTGAATGAAGAACCCTAGCCTTCGGAATTAGGTTTGAAGACTTTTTGACTCCTGGATTACTCGATCTATATAGTTATTGATTGATGTTGTCTTAATTTATATGACTTTGAGCAATCCACTTTGTATTGTTGAACAGTTTTGCCCTTTTATTTAGACACTCAATAGCCTTCACAATGGAACCTTGTGTGACTATCATCGACAACCTATCTACCATTGGTACTAAGTTGTTATCTACCACCTTTGCATTCTTCCAGAACTCATATACTTCATTTGGATACACTGGTTCTCGGATATTGAAGAAATTTTCCCATCCAGCTGCTTTGATCTCAGGTTCTATATCCATTCAATCATCCTTCAGAGAAGTGAAATCGACGAGTCTCCTATAGACAATAGATTTCGACATTTTTATAATCTGTAATAAATAAACACTAAACACAGAAATTTATTTCACTTAAAGAAGCAAGGTTAGTATCTAGAAGATATTGAAAGAAAGATATGAAATGAAAATGAGAAAGATTTGATGTTGAGAACAGAGGATTGGATCGTCTTTGTTAAGAGCATTTTGAAGCAAGTCGGTTACTAAGTTTTTTTAAAAAGAAAATTCTAGAATGTAGAGTGTTGCAGATTTTGGGATGATTTCTTTTTGTAAACACTCTTCAAAAGTTACCGTTTGTAACGTCTATGACTGATCCACAAGTAATCATAAAATTGATAACACCGAGTGAAAGTTTCTGTTACTATTCCTTTTAAAAACTTACGACTTTTCTGCTTCATTAGGATAAATCGTCTGGATCATGGAGTTTCAGACGAATGGTCATTTAACATTACCATGTTCAAATTTCGTCTGATTTCCTTGAATCTGTCTTCACGTAAGGGTTTGGTGAAGATATTTGCCCATTGTTGATTCGTCTCAACAAATTGTAGATTGATGATCCCTCTTTGTATATAGTCTCTTATAAAATGATATCTAACTTCAATATGCTTTGCCCTTGAGTATTGTATTGGATTCTTTGAGAGATTGATAGCACTTTTGTTGTCACAGAAGATTGGAATTTGATCTTTTTGGATAGAATAATCTTTTAACTTATATTTTATCCACAACATTTTTGAACAACAACTTGCAGCTGACATGTATTCAACTTTTGCAGTAGATAGAGCAATTGAACTTTGCCTCTTACTTGATCAGGAAATTAGATTATAACCAAAAAAGTGACAACCTCCACTTGTACTCTTTTTATCAATCTTATCTCCAGCATAATCAGCATCATAGTAGCCAATTAACCTGAAATATTTACCTTCCTCATACATTAAGCAAAGATTAGTAAAACCTGCTAAGTATTTCATTATTCTTTTAACAGCAATATAATAAGATTCTCTAGGATCTGTTTGAAATCTTGCACACAAACAAACACTAAACATTATATCAGGTCTGCTTGTAGTTAGGTAAAGCAAAGAACTAATAATTCCTCTAAAAAGAGTTTGATTAATCTTCTTACCAGCTTCATCCATAGATAAGACGATTGAAGGATGCATAGGAATTGACATTGGTTTAACATTTTTCATTTTATATTTGACTAAAAATTCTTTGATATACTTTTGTTGATGAATAAAAATCTTTTCTTTAGTTTGTTTAATATGTAAACCAAGACAGAACTTTAATTCACCCATCATACTCATTTCAAATTCACTTTTCATAAGAATTCCAAAACTTGAACATAACTTTTTAGAAGTTGCGCTAAAAATGATATCGTCTACATATATTTGCACAATAATAAAATCATTTTTAATACTTTTCTGAAATAAGGTTTTATTAACTTGACCTCTAACAAAGTCATTTTTAATCAAAAATGAACTCAGATGAGCATACCACGCACAAGGTGCTTGTTTCAATCCATACAAAGCTTTGAGAAGTTTATATACATAATTTAGTTTATCAATGTCTTCAAAACTAGGGGGTTGTTTTACATAAATTTCTTCATCTATAAAACCATTCAAAAAGGCACTTTTCACATCCATTTGAAACAGTTTTATATTATGAAAAACATCATATGCAAGTAAGATCCTAATAGCTACTAATCTAGCTACGGGAGCATATGTTTCATTATAATCTATTCCTTCTTGTTACTTATAGCCTTGAGCTACTAATCTAGCTTTGTTATGGGATACTTTTTGTAGCATCCCGTTACCGATGGGAAGGTTAAAATAATAAATAGGAGTATTTAGTGAGAGGCAAGAGATACATTTTTATGTTCATGCATAATATAATGTGCTCATACAAGTGAATAGTGAACTATTCTGCACATGAAATTAAGTGTACATGCATTCATGAATAATTTCGGGTAAGATTGGATTGAATTGTGAAATTTTAAGAATTTTGAATGTTTCCACATTGAAAATATTATTTGATTGGTAGAATTGTAAGACTTATGAATTTTGGTGAACTTAGGATTTACTTTGTAATTTATAGAGTATTATGCAAAATAGGAAAAAAAAGAGAAGAAATCGAATGAAGAATTGGAGATAGTTGGATTGTAAAGATGAGAGTTAGAGGGAGTTAGTTCAAAAGAAACTAAATCAGAACTTAGACCTTAGGAAGGTGACAAGTGTAAAGTTGCTTTTATTATGTGTCAGAAGTTTGAGTAATTCGAAAGTTAAAAAGGGGTTGATACTTTTCCTAAGTTCTTTCGTTGTTATCATTGTCTCTAAATATCTTTCCATACACAAAGTTTTCCATCAAATTCCTTCCGAGAGTTAACTCTGATTTTTCGTATCCCTCACCATTTCCTTTTCTCCTAAAGTGTTTCTTTTGCCTTAAGAAGACCAGAAGTTGGTTAGTGTTCACAGAGGAGTACGTGTTTTGCATGAAATTAAGGCTTTGGGAATAGTTGAAGATCTTGGAGTTTTTTAACAAGAAGGTAGGGAATAAATTCTTTAGAATTGGAGATTTTGAAATAAATTTGATGAGTTACTGTCATCTGCATGA
>JAOSBN010000179.1:3416932-3466337 GCA_027563595.1 Erythroxylum suave | reverse complement strand
TTGATCAGATTCACTGGCATCATCATTCTTGATTTCTTCGATCTTTAATGCTTTTAAAGACGTACTTTTATTTTTCTACATCTTCTGATTCTTCTTATTCTTCTGACTAACCTTCAATGCAATAAATTTATCTCTTTTGGGTTTATCTTCTACTGAACCAAGCAATTCGTCTAGCTTTAGCTTACTTAAATCCTTGGCCTCTTGTATTGCTGTTACTTTGAATCTCCATCTTTTTGGAAGATTTCTGAGGATCTTTCTGACATGATCTTGACCATCGTAGATTCTCCCCAAAGCTTTAAGTCCATTAATAATTGTTTGGAATCATCCAAACATTTGATCAACAGACTTATCATCTTTCATCTTGAACAGCTCATACTGATGAACAAGAATACCAATCTTGGATTCTTTCACCCGGTTTGTGCCTTCATGTGCAATGGATAATGTGTCCCATATTTCCTTTGCAGATTCGCATCCATGAACCTTATCATATTCACTTCTGCTTAGAGCACAACTTATAAAGAACTTGGCCTTTGAGTTTAATTGAACGCGAGCTTTCTGATCAACTGACCATTGGTCACGAGAGATGCTTTTCCCTCGAAGTTTGTTGGAATATATGGACCACTTTCAATGATATCCCAAAGATAAATGTATGTGGATTCTATGAAGAGCCACATCCTGTCCTTCCAATAATGATAATCTTCACCATTGAATGCAGGAGGTCTTGAGACGGAGGCACCTTTAACTATAAAAACATGTGCTTCAGCCATGGATCTTTGTCCTCACTTTGTAACAGTGTTTCTTGGAAACTTGCGCTCTGATACCAACTGAAGTAAATCACTTGTTAATATAGAAATCACATATAATATGTAAAATACAAAAGAAAGGGGGGTTGAATTGTGTTAAATCGTTTAAGATAGTAATCTTTAAAATCTTCTTGATTATCTTGAAAAATTAAGACGATTACAAAATAAAGCACATAATCCGTTTAAAGTAATGCAACAATGGAAATAGTAACTATTCTTCTAACAACAAGAAATTAAAGAGATAAGGTTAGAGAATATGACACTGTGACTTATACTGGTTCACCCTTAACCTTTGAGCTACGTCCAGTGATCAGAGTTTATCTGAGATTTCACTATCGTTTTCAACTTTATAGGTATTATTTCTACTCTTCCAGAGCCTCTTCAGGTCTCTTTCACAAAGTATTCTTTATCTGCTATCTTAGCCTCTTCAGACTCTAGCATTCTTTTCACTTGAAAAGATATTGTTTGAGCTTTCTACACTCACGTTACAGGTGTTCTTGATCTCTTTTCTTACTTCTTTTTACTCAGGATATACAATATACTCACTTGATCACAGAATTATTTTTTGTAAGTAAAGTAAAATAAGAGTAAGTAAAAGTCATTTTGTCTACGACTACAACTGATATTTATAGTCTAATTTTCTAACAGTCTTCTTAAGAAAACTGCCTGTAGAATCTAGAGATATGTTATTAGTTGAGTCCTGTAACCAACTCCAACTAACTAACTAACATTGTAGATTATTCTTCAATTATATCGTCTTGATTTAATTTGTATGCTTCATCTGGTGTCTTCACTTTGTTTTGTGTCTTCGCTTCGTCTTAGTCTTGTGACTTCGCCTTCGTCTTGTGACTTCATCTTAGTCTTGTGACTTCGCTTCGTCTGGTGACTACGCTTAATCACTTCATCTGTCCGTCTTAGACTTCATCTTAGTCAACTTTTACTTGAATATCGTATTGATTTGATGATTTGTGCTACTTACATTTATCTACGTACTCAATAATCTCATCAAAACAGTTCACACACTTCTTTTATTATTATTGTTTGATTTTTATCAAAATCAGTAGAAGAAGTGAAGTCTTCTTAGCTTAACAGACAAGAGGTCATGGGTATCATCTCCTTCTATCAGGAGTGGTAAATCCTTTATTGGCTACCTAATTAACTTTGAATACCAATAGCTGTAACCAATCACCACTCTATGAGCGACCTTGTCTTGAGGCAACAAGGAATGTCAAAGCACGGGATCAGTATCCAAGATATCGTTTAGGATCTCAAGTCTAAGGATATTTACACCATTACTATGATGAGATTAATCATTGACATTTGATAAATCATCCATATAACAATCTCATAGCTGTTCATATGATGTACTTATTACTCTTAGTAAGCATCCACACGTTAACTCTAAACATTTAATACTTATAGTTTGCGAGATCCACTGCTTGATCAAATCAAGTAGTATAACATATGCTAGTCTATCCAGATTAATAATGTCCTGTCTTATTAATCTTATGACTAGGGATAATTTAGATACTAATTAGACATTATAGGAATCTCATTATCATGATCTCATTATGAATTCCTTCATGCTATGTTTAGATCATGGACTTCATTAATTTGATTTAAGATCGACATCAATTCACAAAAAAACGAACATCAAATTAATGAAAATTTACCTTTCTCTTCATTAATCAAAATAAAGTTTTTACAAAAGTGCTAAAGGTGATTGCCTTTAAAGCACTATTCTAAAAATCTCCCACTTGCACTAAATTCAATCGCCTTTGTATCTAATACTGTAGGCGAGTACACTAGAATTAAATTTCATTTAAAGAAGTAGCTTGGTTAAAGGATCAGAATTGTTCTGATCTATAGGCACTCTCTCTATCTTCACCTCACCTCTATCAATTATCTCCCTGATCAGGTGATATCTCCTGAGTATGTTCTTAGACCTCTGATAAGACTTTAGTTCCTTGGCTTGAGTAATAGTCCTATTGTTGTCACAGTACAACAATATCAGATCTACAATGCTCGAAACTACTCCAAGTTTCATAATGAATTTCTTGATCCAAACAACTTCTTTTGTTGCTTCTGTAGCTGCAATATACTCTGACTCAGTCGTTGAATCTATAGTCGTCTTTTATTTAGAACTCTTCTAACTGACTACTCCACCATTCAGTATGAAAATGTAACCTGACTAAGATTTAGAGTCATCCTGGTCAGATTGAAAATTGATATCTATATGTCAACTCACTATGAGATCTCCATCTTCATTTATCAAGAATACATTGTTAGTCCTTCTCAAGTACTTTAGGATATTCTTAACAGTCACCTAATGACACTCACCAAAATATGATTGATATCTGCTCGTAACACTTAAAGTGTACGATATATCAGGTCTTATACATAACATAGCATATATGATTAATCCTATTGCTGAAGCATACAGGATCATACTCATGCGAGTCCTCTCATCTTGCGTCTTGGGACACATAGATTTTGAGAGTTTTATCTCATGAGTTATGGGAAGAAACCTTCTCTTAGACTGCTCCATGCTAAACCTTTTTAGCACTTTATCTATGTATGTAGACTATGAAAGACCTATCAACTTCCTTAATCAATCTCTATAAATCTTTGTTTCCAATATATAAGTTGCTTCTCCAAGGTCTTCCATGGGAAAATTCTGGGACAACCAAATTTTGACTAATTGCAAAATTGAGACATCATTTCTGATTAGTAATATGTCATCCACATATAACATAAGGAATTTGTCATCACTCCCATTAACTTTCTTATACACACAATGTTCATCAGGATTTTGTGAGAAACCAAACTCTTTGATTATCTCATCAAATCGGATGTTCCAACTCCTAGATGCTTGTTTCAATATATAAATAGACTAATGAAGCTTGCATTCCTTTTTTCCATCTTTAGATATGAAGCTCTCAAGTTGTATCATATACACATCTTCAACTGGGTTTCCATTCAGGAAAGTCGTCTTCACATGCCATATTTCATAAACATAATGAGTAGCAATGGCTAGGAGTATTCTAATGGATTTGAGCATAGCTACGGGACTAAATGTCTCGTCATAGTCAACTCCTTGTCTTTGATGATAACCTTTAGCGACTACCCTCGCTTTATAGGTAATCACTTTACTATCCATATCGATTTTCTTCTTAAAAACCCACTTGCATCTTATAGGTTTTAGCCTTTTGAGTGGGTCAACCAAAGTTCATACTTGGTTTTCAAACATGGAATCTATTTCAGAATTCATGGATTGAAGCCATTTTCAGATTCTAAATTTTTTAGAGCCTCTTTATAGGTTATAGGCTCATCATCCTCTATGAGCAATACGTCATTTTGTTCACTTACAAGAAATCCATATCTCTTTGGAATATTGTATATCCTACTTGACCTACGAACATTTTGTGTGTCAGAAGGTTTAACTATTATTTCATCTCCGTGAACATCAATCTCGAGTTTAGGTAATTAATATCCATTTGTTTGAGCATCATAAACTTCATCAAGTTAAACTTTACTCCTACTGCCTTCTCTTAGAAGAAACTCTTTCTCTGAAAAGACAATAAGCTTTAAGACAAATACCTTTTGCTCTAAAGCATTATATAACTGATATCTAATTGTTTCTTTAGGATATCCTACAAACAAACACTTATTAGATTTCACTTTAAGCTTGTCTGATTAAATCCGCTTCATATAAGCCAGACAACCCCAAGCTTTCATATGAGAAAGATAAGGCTTTTTTCTTAGTTCATATCTCATATAGAGTAATATCAACTGCTTTTGAAGGGACTCTGTTTATCACATAAATAGCAGTCTTAGGTGTATGACCCTAAAAGGATTTCGGTAGATTTGCTAAGCCCATCATTGACCTTACCATATCCAACAAGATTCGGTTTCTCCTTTCAGCCACACTATTTTGTTGCGGTGTGTAAGGTGGAGTCAATTGGGATACAATCTCGTTATCCCTGAGATAAATTAGAAACTCCTCGTTCAAGTATTTAACACCTCGATCTAATCGAATTTTTTTGATACTTCTATCGAGCTGCTTCTCTACTTATGTCTAAATTGTTTGAATATTTCAAATGCTTCAAACTTGTATCTCATTAGATATACATAACCATATCATGAATAATTATCGATAAAAGGCAATGAAGTACATAAAACCACCTCTGGCATAAATGAAAGTCGGACCACATACATTAAAATGTATTAGGTCTAATGACATATTTGCTCATTCACCCTTTCTTTTAAAAGGTGATTTAGTCATCTTTCCTAATAAGTAAAATTCACATGTGTCATATGATTCATAATCAAATGACCCTAAGCTACTACTCCTGTGTAGCTTAGTCATGTGTCTCTTACTTATATGGTCAAGTCGACAATGTCATAAGTAAGATGATTTTAACTTATCTCGTTTTTGTCTTTTATTATCATTGATATTTAAAATTGGATTGCACGTATCTAATATGTAAATACCATTGCACAATGTAGCAGTACCATACAATATTTCATTAAACTTAATTGAATAACCATTACTAGAAAAAGTTAAACGAAATCATGCTTTATTAACACATGAAATAGTTCTTTGTCGCATCGGTTACATAAAAGCAATTATACAATATTAACTCTAGCCCACTAGGAAGATACAAAACATAAGTTCTTACGGCTAATGCAACAACTCTTGCTCCATTTCCCACATGTAGGTTCATCTCTCCCTTCTTGAGTGGTCTACTATCTCTGAGAACCTACATATCAACACATATGTGTGGGCCATATCTGGTATCTAATAGCCAAATGTTATGATCAGAAATAGTATTAACCTCAATGACAAATAACATACCTGAAGTAGACAGTGGAGCATCTAATAGATTTTGCAGTTCCTCTTCCAATGTCCTTCCTTGTTGCAATGGAAGCATATCTCCTTTGATGTAGTCTCCTTTGCCTTCTTCTTGTCTACACCTCCCACTGGCTTCTTAGACTTCTTCTTCTTTTGGTTCCTCTTGCGAGAACCAAAAGGAGAGTCCACCAGCATCACAACCTTACTATCTTTCTTGATAGTTTGCTTAGCTATTTTGAGTACATTAATAAGCTCAGGTATCAAGGTGGATATTGGTTCATCCGATAGTTAAGCACGAACTATGAATAACTATTGGTCAAACCAATCATAATTAGTTCTATACTTAATTCATGATCCATTACGAAACCCAAACTGGCTAAACTCTCAATTTATCCATACATCTTAAGCGCATACTGTAGTGGAGATGATCCCTCATCCATCTTACAGTGGGAAAACAACCTCGAGGTCTTGAAACTTTCAGACGGAGCTCACTCATCAAACAGTTCCCTTAGATGGTAGACTATGGTATGAGCATCCATAGCCTTATGATGCTTTTGTAGTTCCAATGACATAGAGGCCAGCAATATACAACTAGTCAATTCACTATCATCTAGTAGCTTCTTGTAAGCTTTTTGATCCTCATCAGATGCATTAGCATCAGGGGATCGAGCAGTGGTTCATCTGGGACATATCCTAGTTTCTCATATTTGAGAACAATTCTCGAATTCTGTAGCCAATCTAGAAGTTAGGTCCCATGAGTTTGTTGGAGCCCAATAGAGAGCGTAGGTTCATATTGGACAAAGACATCGTGGTGATTCAATAGCCTAGAAGAACGATAGAAAGTGTTAGTATGTACACTAATGCATATCGATAAGGACTTTAATCATATGCATTATGGGTCCCACTATTTTTATCCAAATTCATAGCCCTCACTACAAATTTGAGAAAACTTATAGTTTTCCTAATGGGTCAATATCTAATATCACTAAAAATGACCTTCAGTTTGCCTAACAAGCCACCTTAAGTCAATCGGTAAGTATTATTCATACCAGTTGCATTCAATTATGCAACTATCAACTTGTGCCATCAATTATTGATTTAGCACACTCATTGGGTTAACAACTCTTAATTCATATACATGTCATGTATATAACCTAACTTCTCCTCTATCCACGTTAACTTTGGGTTTGCCCAACAAATCAACGCTTTTAATTAGGACTAACCCATTAATCCAGAAATCTAATTTCCATGGTTTGAACATATTCGTGTAAAGTGGGCTTGGGTTTACCCAATAACCCAACTTTAAAAGAACTTTGATTTTTGTCAGTTCAATGGAAGACGTATGTCCTAATATTTCAAATGATGGATTTGTTCTTTGGTCATCAATACTTGGAAATTTTCTGGACATCGAATCAGCCTTTTATATATATAACCTACAGGACACTAAAAAGGCTGATTCAATGTCCAGAAAATTTCCAGAATCTTAATTTCAAACACTTAGCATGCTACTAGTATCAAAATAATACATTTTTTATCTTAAATTTTTTTAAGGTCTTATAACCGAAACACATGCACACAAGTCATTAAATAAATCAACTCCATCAGCTTCAAAAAAGGTAACCAATATTGACTTTGACTTGATTTATTAATTGAATCAAATTCAATTAATTCTAGAAAAATTCTAGAGTCTTATACACATTCTAAATGTGCCTAATAAAAAATTTCAGAAACTAGTTCTTAGGAATTATTTATTAACTAAATGAAATCAGCCAGCACATCACATATCTATGACACTTGTCATATTACTTTCAACACTATTCATACTCTACATCATGCATGCATAAGATAATCACTTTAAAAACAAGTGTCACGCATCTCATACATGTGGAAACATCTTATCTTGCATGTCCATGTAGAAAATTCAGAAAAAAAAATTTATAAAAATTAATATGGGATTTACAAGCATGCATGTTCATCAGATTTTCAGAATTTCCCAGAACTTCATACATGCATCAGGCTGAAACTAAAATTGTAATCAAATAGCAAATGACATTCAATTGCAATTTCATTTTACAGAAACATAAAATAACACCTTATAAACATTTCTGTGAAAGAAAATTAGAAAAAATTTTCTAAAATTATTAAGAAAATTTCAAAATCAGCATATGCATTTAGTTTTCCAAAAATTCCCAGAAACCAACATATGAACATACTAGATATTAATTAGAAATAAAACAGAAAATGAAATTTAATTGCAATTTCCTTTGATAGAAACATAATATAACACCTTATAAATATGTTTGTGAAAGAAAATTAAAAAAAAATTCTATAATTTATACGAAATTTTCCCAATTAACATGCATGTTAGTCATAACCTAGCAAACATTTTGCAAATGTTCAATAGATCATCTTATACATGCATAACTTGGTTCTGATAGCACAGTTAGGGTTGCATGGATTCATGCATCACATGCACAACAAGGCTGCGGAAGTGTCTATACCCCATTTGGTTCGGAGTATGGGTTATGTGTTAAACTCCCACTAGACTAGCTACATCATATTTAGTCCAAGTGATGTTAGTTCTTGTCTTGAAATCTCATTACTCTATGTGTCATTGAAGACTCCTTTCATGACATATAACTACTATGGCCAGAAACTCATGAGTAATGACCCCAATAAGAGGCCATGTGTATCACCTCCTTCTATCGGGAGTGGTGAATCTTTTATTGGCTACCAAATTACTTTTAAATACCAATAGTTGTACCCAATCATCACCCTATGAGCGACCTCATCTTGAGGCAACAAGAAATGATGTCAAAACACAGGATCAGTATCGAAGACATCATTCGGCACCTCAAGTCTAAGGATATTTGCACCATTGCTATGATGAGATTAATCATTAACATTTGATAGATCATCTATATGATAATCTCACAGTGAGTCATCCGATGTACTTACTACTCTTAGTAAGCATCCACATGTTAACTCTAAACATCTTATGCTTAGAGTTTGTGAGATCCACTGCTTGATCAAATCAAGGAGTATAACATGTGCTAGTTTATCTGGATTAATAATGTCCTGTCTTATTAATCCTATGAGTAGGGATAATTTAGATACTAACATAATTGTACATGATAGGAATCTCATCGTCATGATCTCATCATAATTTCCTTCATGCTATGTTTAATACCATGAACTTCATTAATTCGATTTAAGATCGACATCAATTCACAAATAAATGAACATCAAATTAATGAAAAATTACCTTTCGCTTTATTGATCAAAATAAAGCTTATATAAAAGTGCTAAAGGTGATTGTCTTTAGAGCACTATCCTAACACTCCAATCAAGTAATGTAAATCCTTTTTTAGTCTGGTAGCCAATATTTTATAGATAGCCTTATAGATTAAGTTGCAATAAGAGATAGGTGTATAACCTATAAGGGAGTCAAGGTTGGGCTTCATTAGTACTAGAGAGATATGTGTCTTGTTGACTTCCTTTAACATTTTCCCATTCATAAAGAATTCCTTGATAGCCTTAAATCTTATATACTTGGTCATAAGTTATAACTTATGAAAGAAGCAACGATTGAATCCATCAAGGCTCAGGCCTCTTATGGGGTTCAAAATTAATGTTTGTTTTCAATTTCTTGTGGGGTTATAGGGCAGCATCGGGAAGTTTTGAGTTCCTCACTCATAGTATCATCAATGAAGGATTTGAGTAAGGATATTATGGAGTTAGAAACAGCTTGTGTCCCAAGTTTATTTTTAAAGTAGTAGTAAGCCTCTTCTTTAACCTTATGTTATGTAGTAGCTATAGTATTACCAATATATTTAGGAAAAGAATTCTATTAGAATTGTTCCTTGCTTTGACAGAATTATGGAAGAATTTTGTGTTTTTTATCGTTCTCTTAAATCCACTAAATTCTGACCCTCTGCTTTGAGATAGGCTTTGACTGCTAATTTTTCATCCTCTATAAGCTTAAGGATATTGGGGGTTAGGGTACATAAGGGATTGATAGTGTTCATTATGGTTTTAGTTGCTTCCACTTATTCACTAGTGTTGCCCTATTTTATGAAGTTTAGTTTTTTTTAGTTCATTCTTGATAACTAGGAGTCTCTTTACACATATAAACTGAGTACTACTTGTAATCCTTATTTAAAGACCTTTCTAAATGGCCTCTTAATAGCACTCTTCTTTTACCAGATCGTTGTTGAACTTGAAGGAGTGTTTAGGATTATAGGAACTTCCAGGTTTTTAATGAAAATGGGATAATCATCTGAAATCTTTGGTGCTTCAAAGGTTGCTTTACTATTATGGAACAAATCAAACCATTCTTCATTTACTAGGACTCGATTTAGTTTCTTCCTTAAATTCCATGAAATATTCTATTTATTGCGCCACCATCTTAAGATCAATAACCCTAATATCCTGAACATGTTCTCTTTGGTCAGTGTTGAATGCTCTTTGGCTTGCATGCCCATATATTTCATTTTTGTGAAGAATTACATTGAAGTCTCCAAGAAGTAATCATAGCTCTTATACAGTGGGTTATAAGTTCTTTAGGTTTTGTCATAGGTCCCTCGTTTGGAAGATGAAGTTAGAGGCATATATAAAGGTAACATAAAATATGCAATTCCTCTAGATCAGGGTGAATTTTAGGTGCATCATCTAGTATGAGGAGCTTAACAGAAAGAACAAAACTTTGTTAGGGTTGAAGGCCACAATAACTCTACCTACGTAGTGATATTGGTGATTAGATAGGAATGTCCAGTAGCTTCCCGTAGCTTTGAGCTTCAAAATGTTTTCCTACTTTAATTTGGTTTCTAATAGACCGAAAGAAACAACATGGCTATTTGTGACAAAATCATACAATATTGATAACTTGTTGGGGGTAGTTAATGCCCCTGCAAATTTCATGCAATGATAGACATGTTTAGAAGGGAATGTGGCAGGGTCCTTACCCTTATGTCTTTTACCAAATTTCCTTTCTTTTACTAGTTTGGAACTCTTCTTATGATGACTCTTTAGTGTAAGAGCTATAGCTTTATGTGGTGCTCAACTTAGTTACTTCCTTATTTAGACATACAACAGAGAGGGGAGGTCTATTTGTTTTCTGGGGGTTTTTCTTATTGGTTGTTAACAGGAGTGTAGGTTATGTTTACTCCAAATAGAAGTATACTATTGATGCCCATCGAACACGCTAAAAATAAATACTAACTCTGCATAACTAAATATGGAATCATGGTGAGAAAAAGATTATATCCACAAAGAGTGTGTGTTTAAATTATGTAATGAATCAATCAATGTATAGGAATGGGAGGGGGTTTGGTTGAATTTAATTAATAAAATATAGTAAAACTAAATTATCGAAGGTAAATCAAATTAAACAGTATAAAATTTTTAGGTATTAATCATGAGGCTTCGAATCTAGTTCACAGTTTAATCTCGATCCTTACACAAATGTGCATAATCAATCATCATATTATTCTTGTAGCTCTCTTTGAAACTATTAAGTAGATTAATGACAAACTCTGTTATTCTCAGTTTTTCCTTAGATCGTATCTAATTAAAATAAGCTCTTTAATTAAGTTTAGCTATCATACAACCTAGAATAAATCTATAGATTTAGTGTGACAATTGTTTTACGTAATAGGAAAACAAGTTAATCTAGGAAACAATCACATAAGCTCGAGTCATTTAACCTATGCTATGTTATCCCTAATGATGATCGACCACTAGTTTGACATAAGTGAATCAAATCTACAACGATTATGCCTTACAATCTAGATTATGGAAATGATTCCGTACATAAATAATCTAGTATACCTATCTAAATCATTCATACATAAATCCAAAACATTAAACATAGAATAACATATTAAATCTCAAAAGAGAGTTAAGAACAACATCACTAGCTTAATCAATGTTCAAACATGTTTTTCAGCCTTAATATCTAATAAATGATTAATTAATTATATTTATATGCCTATATTTAGTGAGTTTTGTTTGTTATTTAATAGTTTTATTATATTTTTGGTACTTATTTTGTTTTGAGTTTGTTTGTAGGTGATAAAGGCCTTTATAGACCAAAAGTAGAAGAATTCAAGTGAAATTGTGACATAAATCAAAGGTTTGAAGCAACGTTAGAGATACATGGTTGTGTACAGTAACTTGAAGACATTGTTTAGGTAAGTCATTGTGCCAGTGTAAAGTCATGAATTAAAGTATTTCTCAAGATATACGATCACCTACATAACTGTGTAAGTAATTGTGTATATCCCAAAAACCCTAGTTTTTACTGTGAAAGGATATTATTGAAGGCTACATAAAGGGAATCATTTTTAGTTATCATAGACACTAGAGAAGAGGTAGTTCTGAACAAAGGATGAGGAAAACACAAAGATTACATCATAAGATCCGATAAAGAGCATCCTTCAATCCAAATTGCAAAAAGAATTTGTTAGATGCAAAAGCGGGATATAGAACATGAATTCTTTTATTTCTAATTGTTCTTTTGAATATTTAATATTGGATTTTTTTCCTATATTTAGGAACTAAATTGTTTAATGCTTAGGTGTAATGAACCCTAAGTTGTGATTATAGTATAATATAATCTTTTATTCAATATAGTTTTATTGATCAGTTTATTGTGATTCAATTATGTGTTTATATTTTTAAGCTGATATATCTAAAATATTAGTTCAATGTTTGATTTCTTATAAATAAGATTGAGAAATCTTTTCATGTGAATGGTAGGAGTTGTATGCAAACTAGAGATAGGTCAACATAAATTATCCAGATTAGGGTCAAATCTAATAGTGAATT
This sequence comes from Erythroxylum suave, assembly GCA_027563595.1. Taxonomy (NCBI): domain Eukaryota; kingdom Viridiplantae; phylum Streptophyta; class Magnoliopsida; order Malpighiales; family Erythroxylaceae; genus Erythroxylum; species Erythroxylum suave. Next base: position 3,453,851 of record JAOSBN010000179.1, on the reverse strand, counting down.
CACGAATCAATAATGTAATCTTAAAGGTTTTAACTAGAAAGATATTTCAATTAATCAACCAAGGGTTAGTTATTAATAGTTTTGAGAAAGATGTTAATATAAGATAAGAATTTTTACGATCCAATAATTAATAATTTAATTGCATGATAAAGTGTTAGTGTTTAAGATATCATAGGGGGATTCATCACATAGGTATTACTTATTTGATAATTGACCAATCATAGTATTTTCTTTATCTGACTTCATTATTATGTCAAATTTAGTTTAGTTTGTTTAGTTTAATTTTAAATTAAATTTACAACCTATTTAGACGGTTATTAGAAAAAGGGATAATACTAGTACTTACAATCCTTATAGGATCGATCCATATTTACCAATGCTAGCTATTGTCACATTGTGCACTCACGATTACAACTTATAATTCTTATAAGCACATAAATAAATTTAATCAAGTTTTTAGTGGTATAGTCGGGAACTATAATATTAGAAAAACTTCGCTTTTATTAATCTAGTCATTATTATCTTATTTTATTTTTATTTCTAGTTTGTTTATTTTTTATTGACTATTTGGTTTTCTTTTTTTCCACAAATCTTAAGGTTAGTTTACGACTAGAAGCAGTCCATCAAGCTTAATAGACAAAGACCTAAAGATCTAGAGAATAGCTCGTAAAAATCTCTGCAAAATACAACTTAGAGAGTTCAAGATAGATAAGCCAATAGAAGAGTTAGAAGGTCATATAGATGTTGAAGAATCAGGAACCATGGTAAACTATGACCAGGCTTAACAGGAGCAGAATCCGGCAATGTCAGACCAACTGTTAACGCCAACAATTTTGAAATTAAGCTAAGTATTATTCAAACGGTGGAACAGTCTATTCAGTTTAAAGGGCTACAAGATGAGGAACCTAACGCACATATTATAAACTTTCTGGAGATTTGTGATACTTTTAAGATTAACGATGCAAATTACAACACCATAAGACTAAGATTATTCCCATTTTATTTGAGGGGTTAAGGCAAAGTAATGGTTGAATTCTCTGCCTAGATCATCACTTACTAAATGGGATCAAGGAGCAAAGAAGCTTCTTTTGAAGTATTATTCACCAACAAAGACTGCCAAACTGAGGAATGACATCTTTGCCTATTCCCAGGCTAATTCGGAAGCATTATATAACACGTGAGAGAGGTTCAAGAAGATGTTAAAGAAATGCCCACACTATGGATGCAAATTCAGACCTTCTATAATGGGTTAAATTAGACTGTAAGGCAGATGATAGATGTAGCAACTAGAGGTACTTTGAATAATAAGAAATCAAAAGTAGCTTATGACCACACTAAAGACATGACTATGAACAATTATCAATGGTGCTCTTCTTAAGCAAGACTTAACAAACCAACGAGAGTATATGAAGCAGATGTAGTGGCATACTTGGCAAACCAAATTAAGGCCTTAAACAAAAAAGTTGATGGATTAACTAGGAGTCCTCGATTTTAAGTTATGCAATGTGATGTGTAGGTTAAGACATCCAAGACCAGACTATCAAGCATTATAACTCGAACATGTGGATTATATGGGGAATGCTCCCAGATCCTAGAACAATTCGTATAACAATACGTATAATTCATGATGGAGGAATCACCCAATTTTCTTTTGGGGGAATCAAGGGCAAGTAAGGGATAACCCTCCGTTGGTATTTTAGCATGAACCACCTTATGCTAAGAAGCCGACTCTAGAAAATATAATGTTCAAATTTATTCAATAATCAAACACAAGACATCAGAGAACAAAGGCTTCTATAGGTAAGTTAGAGATTCAGGTCAGTCAGTTGGAAAAAAATATTATCTGAAAGACCACAAATGAGTTTGCCTAGTATCACTGAGACAAATCCTAAACAAAACTTGAAGACAGTCACCCTTAGGAGCAGAAAGGAAGTGCAAGCTAATAGCAAGATCTAAAGTGAGGAGGAGAATGGCAAAAAGAGTGAAGAGACAGCTAAAAATATAATGCATCCTCCATAAATTAAGGAATTCCATCTTACTAGCCCATACCTAGCAAGGTTGAAAGATCATGAGGATGAGCAATTTGGTAAATTCCTTAAATTGCTTAAACAACTTTATATCAATTTAACTTTCATTGAAGTTCTTTTGTTGATGCCCATATATGTAAAATTCTTAAAGGAATTATTATTGTAAAACAGGAAGTTGGAGGAGTTAGCTAGTATGAGACTAAGTAAAGAACGCTTAGTGGTCTTGCAAAATAAATTACCCAAAAAGCTTAAAGATCCAGGGAGTTTCACTATCCCTTGTTTGATTGGTAGTTTGTCAGTAGAAAAGGCTTTAGATGATTTAGGGGATAACCCTAATTTGATGCCTTACAAATTATTCAATAAACGGGGATTAGGAGAACCCAAACTCACTAGTAGGAGTATTCAACTAGTTAATAATTCTGATAAATATCCTAAAGGTATCAATAAGGATGTACTTGTTAAAATTGATAGGTTCATCTTTCCTGTAAATTTTGTAATACTTGATATGGATGAAGATATAGAAGTATCTTTGATTCTAGGTTGACCCTTCCTAGCCACGACTAAAGATATTATTGATGTTAGTGATGGAAAACAAGTTCTTAGGGTGGGAGAAGAAGAGATCACTTTTAAAATATTTGATGCTACAAGACACCTCCTTAAATATGATGATGCTTGTTATTTTTATTGATATTAGTGATTCTGCAGCTTTAGACATTACGCGGGAATTTTTCTCTAAGGACATGCAAGAGTTGTTTATTGTTTAAGGAGAGGTTGTAGAAGAGGCTAATAAGCCTCTTAAGATAAATAAAGAGTTTGAATGGATTGACATAGATAAAGAGAAGAGGTTGAAACCCTCCATTAAACAACCAGCAGAGTTGGAGCTGAAGAAACTTCCCAATTATTTGGTATATGCATTTCTTGAGAAGGATTCAGAACTATCTATAATTATTGCACCAACTCTATAAGTGGATCAAAAAGGAAAACAGTTAAATGTGCTTAAGGAGGATAAAAGTGGCATTGCTTAGAGGATCTCCTTTATTCAAAAAGGTTTCTTCATTCATAAATTTTCCAAATATTATTCCAGTGATTGATAAAAATTTAGATAATAATGCATAATATTTGAAAGAAGAAATACTCCCACAATGAGCTATCTCACAAACACCTATTGTACATGAACCACAATAAATAATATCTTTGAGAAGATCTAAAAAAGAAAGAAAGTAAAGCATTTAGAATCATTGTGAAGTTTACTTACAAATTTCACATATTGATATTGGAATCAATAAAGATCCAATTTCATTTTTACAAGCCATAAAATGTGCAAAATTTTGAAAAATAGATTGTTGTTATGAAAGATAAATTTAAATCCATAAAAGGCAAAAAAAATTTTAAGATCTTATTAAATTGTAAGAAGGTTAAAAGTGAGTTAGGTGTAAATGGATTTTAAGATCAAAGGTAACTTCAATGGCAATGTTGACGATACAATATAAGACTTGTTACCAAATATTATATTCCAAAAGGAGGCACCAATTATAAAAGAACATTTTTACTTGTCTTAAAGAAAGATTCATTAAGAATTATAATGATAATGGCGGCTTAACATGATTTAATGTTATTTCAAATGGACATGAAAACAACATTTTTAATGAGAATCTTGAAGAAACAGTATTTATGGATCAATATGAAGGTTTCTTAAGAAATATTCAAATGGTGAGTAAACTAAAGAAGCCAATATATAGACTTAAACACGTTTCTCAGCAATGGTACTTTAAGCTCAACGATATTATATCATCTTTTAGCTTTCAAGAAAACTTTATTGAAGGGATGGCAATGGGTTAGGCCAGCCTCAGGCCCGGCCTGCCAAGCACAATCTCATATTTTTATAAAAAATTTAACAAAACGATGTTGTTTTGTGTCTTCCCATCAAGCCACGAGTGAGTTGGGCCATATTTTTCATCCTCGCTTATTGGTCGACGTATATATTGAAGATTAATGAGAATAAATTTGTTTTCTTAATTTTATATATTGATGATATGTTATTTGCCACTAATGATTTAGATATGTTATATGAGATAAAAGATTTTCTTTCAAATAATTTTAAGATGAAAAATATATGAGAAGCGTCTGATATAATAATACTTAAAATTATTTGTGTTGATCGCAAAGATTATTGAGACTGTCTCAAATAGGTTATGTTGAAGGAATCTTAGAGAGATTAACATGGACAAGTATTTAGTAGGAAAAATTCTTATTCACGAAGGAGACAAATTTGATCTTGTACAATGTCCAAAGAATGATGGAAAATGAAAAGAGATGGCCTCAATTCCTTATGCTTTATTTATAGGTACTTTAATATATTTGCAAATCTGTAAAAGATCAAGTATCGTAGAATATTTGTTGAATATCATAGCAACCCTGAATTATTCAATAGAAAGATGCAAAGCAAGTAATAAATGAAAAAAAAATACGCGCTGGCATATTCAAGGTATGGTCATCTCGAAATTATTAGATGCTCGGGTTCATATTTTGCTAGATGAGTTGATGGCAGAAAATTCATATTTGATTATCTGTTTCTTTTGTCAAATGAAGCACTATCATGGAAGAGCTTTAAATAATCTATCATTGCTTCATTTACCGTAAAACTAAAGTTTATAACATGTTTTAAAGCCACAATTCATACAATATAGTATTAAAATTTTATTTCAGGACCTAATATTTAAGATTCCTCAATTACTGCTTCGCTCGTATAAAATTAATTCTTACACACCTCACATAGCAGCGGCCGTTTATGACCGCGAATGAGTTGAGATGTGAACATATAGCAAAAGTTCAACATAGTGTTTAAGCTTTGTCCCTTTGAAACAGACACATTGAATAAAGAATATTCAAGCAAGCAAGATTTAAGGGAATAATGTTATCGATCTTCCAGGAATATATTGAGGATTAAAGAGTGAACAAAATGGTGATCTTGTTATTCCTCCTCAGACCTCATCAACCTGCCTTTATGGTAGGATTTTGAGTATCTATTCCACTACCTGAGGAGGATAGAATAAGAACATCGATCTCCACAACCACATGCTTTGAATTATTATTCAGAAAATGGTGCATGATTGCAGTTGACCGTGCTTGTGCTTATGTGCTCATAAAAGATACTGCACATGTTCACATCTTTGGAGATAATCCTTCAACCTTCCTTCTTGCCTTGTGGCTTGGGGAATTATGACAGTGAATTAGTTGATAAGAAATGATATGATGTTGATGGGTCATAGGACGCCTGCTTGTGCTTTAAAAACTTTTGAGCTGGTCAATAATTCATGATTTTCTTCTAGATATCCTCGTTAATAATTTAGCATATGTCCTTGTTATTTGATTGTCGTCCTCTTAATTATTTTATTTTGTTTTTCAACTTTGGAATTTCTTATCTCGAATATTTTATCATTACTTTAATACGAACTATTGTTGTGGTTGAACAAAAATGAAGGTGAATTATGCTTATTCTTCCTTTTTTAATAAAATTTTTGTTTTAAGCTTATTAACAAGTTAGAAAACAAACCAATATAAAGAAAAAACTTATTATGTTGATTTCCATAGTGGAAGTGACTTAGACAAAAAGAAAATTTTGTCTAAAATTGCAAATCAAATATGAAACCGATTAAACATTACTTGAAAGAGAAAATAGTTTTCTATTCAGAAACGAAATGTTTCAAATGTCTTAAAAATTTTTGCTTTCTATTAGACCGTTTGTATCTATACTTAGTATAATCCTAATTTATGGATCTCATAATTTGAGAAAGAAAAAAAATAGAGGATCGAACCGTTTCATTTTAAATTTCTTTGTTATTTTTGCAAATATAAGATGGTACAGGGCGTGACTAAGATGAATTTGGTATCGTGAAACAAGAAATAATGCTGCTTTAGGGTGTTTCAAAGAGAAAAATAATGCTGCTTTAGGGTTGGGTTTCAAAGAGAAAAAAGTTCAGTCAGGGAGAGGATATCAACTTAGTATTATCAACATGCAGAAGCCAAATCTGACCAAATCAATACAAGTGAAATTATGGATGATTTCGGACAAAGTCGTGTGTTTGGAAAAACTGTAAAGTCTCTCTCAAATTTAGTTGGACGACAGCAATACTAGATTACTCGTGTGTTGACCGTTGAAATTAAATGAGTTTGGTTCAAAGTTTACTGGGTCGTTTATGGTGATTGCTCATATTTAGTTCTGAGTTTTGCAATCAATTATTAATTACCCTCCTTATAAGCGATAGGGTCATCAATAAATTCTGAAAAATTGCAAAGTCTTTGCTCTGATGTCTTTAAATAAATAGCTCTAAACTACAGGCTTTCCATTCAACTAGTCACAGTCAAAGTTATGTCGGATGATCTAACTTGAAAGCCCAGAATTGATGTATCAATAATTCTTCTCTTTGAAGTAACCAATAAAATGAGTGAAAGCATACGTGAACCATTTTCAGATAGAAATACGTAGACTAAGGTATGCGAATGTTTCATTTTAATGGAAGTTATAAACACTGATGAAGAAATTACCTGCTCGACAAGAACCATCCCCAAGTCACACATTTGGAACTTGTCCCTTTCATATTTCATGATATGATCATTATGCAACTGTAAATAATTACGTTATAAAGCATCAACTTCAAGTGCTAAGTTCCATGCTTACAAAATTAAGTCACTTGGAGAGATTTGTCTTTATAGTTGTTGCGTGCCGCCCACTGCTTTCTGTTCATGGCCCCTAGTGCAAAAGAAGCTCAAAAAAGAAAGGGTTCTGTTTCATGAACGGGACAAGAGAATGAAACAAAACTATGCTACTGAAAGACAACCCTTTGATTGACAGATCACCGATCACACACACACAAAACATTTATCCAATTCCACACTATAGATTGCGATATTTCTGCGTTTTCTTTTTTCCTACAGGAACAATTTGGGTACTCTTCAAGTGTGTAAAGACTTTTATCAATATGGAGAAGTTACCTCTTATGTAACAGTAGATAATATATTTTAATTTTAATTTTATTCATTTTAAAGATACTTCTTTTGGTTTTATTTTTACAGTTTAACGTCACAAACCAAGAAAATAATAAGACAAAAAATTGAAATTAAAATATTTTTATATGATAACACATCATACCTAATTATATCTTAACTATTTGGATCTAATTGTATCTTTAGTTCTTATCTTTCACGATGATAATTTATAATCTTTAAACTAATTTATAATTATAATCTTAGTTTCATAATTATCACACGCACTTTATACATGTATATAACAGGAATGTACCTGAATAATTAATCAGTGAAAAATAACTTCAATTTCTCTACTATTCAAAACTTCTTCAACAAAATGACCTTGTTGAATAAGAAACACGTAACATTATTGAAACTGGCCTCACACTTTTACTTTATGCCTCACTTTATAAATCCTTTTAGCTTGAAACATTTTCCACTATTATCTTTCTCATCAATCTTTACCTACCCCTATTCTTCATTATAAATATCCACATGAAATGCTTTCGACACCAAATTAGACCTTATTTTTCTTTATGTTCTTAGTTGTGTATGTTTCCTTTTTTAACTTCTACTCACCCTGATAAAGTATCACCCAAACATATTCCCTATACCTTTCTTGGCTATTCCTCTCAGTACAAAGTTTACCATTTTTATGATCCCACTACTTTTAAAATTTATGTTTCTTTACATGTTCGATTCCTTGAACATGTCTTCCATTTGCCAATCCTCCCGCCATCTGTCCTTCTTCTTCTCCAACTTCTCATATTTCTCTACCTCTACCATTACCCCCACCATCTCCCCTCCCTTAACTGCACACTATTTAACCTTGTTCTACCAACCAACCTCTCTTCCCACTATCCATCCTATGACACTGCTATTTTTAGTCTTTTAGTTAAACCTACCACCATTCATATCATCCTTTCTTTAGTTGTTTTCAATAACTGGATCATTTGCCAACTTGATGTCAATAATGTCTTCCTTTGTGGTTTTCTCTTTAAATGAGTTTATATGTTTCAACCACGCAGTTTCACATATCCACACCACCATCATCATCTTTGTAGGTTTCACAAAGCCTTATATGGACTAAAACAAGTCCCTGGTGCTTGGTTTCACCAATTGAGTTAAAAACTTCTCACACTCAATCTCTTTTTCTCCAAATCTGACACCTCTCTTTTCATCCACAAAACCTCATCCCCATTACCTTCCTTTTGGTTTATGAAGATGATATTCTAATCACTAGATCTTCTCCTTCTTTCATTTCCTCCGTCATTCATAGTTTTAATTCCTTCTTCTCCATCAAAGACTTATGTCCAATGCATCATTTTCTTGGAATCAAAATCAAGCATAGTTCCAGTTGTCTTTTACTTACTCAAGCTCAGTATATCAAAGATCTTCTTCTCTATAGAGCTTTTCACAAAACCAAACCTACATCTACACCTATCACTCTCACTCTTCCACTATCCAAAAATTATGGCGCATCCCTTCCTAAGCCTACTAAATATCAAAGTATTTTTAATGCTTTTCAATATCTCTGCCTAACTAGCCCTAATATTCAGTTTGTTATCAACAAAGTCTCTTAGATTTTACGTTGCCCTACTGACATCCATTGGACTCCAGTCAAATAAATTTTGCAATATCTATATTATGCTTCCTCTCATGGTATTCGTTGCATAAAATCCACCACTCTTTCCTTACAAGCCTATTGTGATGTTGACTAGGCCTAGTGTCTTAATGATCATCATTTTACTTTTGGATATTGTATCTTTCTTGGTCCTAATCTAATCTTTTAGAGTGTCGAGAAATAACCAACGATTGTAAGATTTAGAACTGGAGTTGAATACCAAAGCATTGCTCTTACATCTACTTAACTTTGTTGAATTTCATCTCTTCTTGGAGAACTTGACCTATCTCACCTTACGTTGACTCTATTGTGTGACAACAGTGGAGCTATCTTTCTTGCTTCAAACCTAGTATCTCATGCTCGTATCAAACACATTAAAATTGATATTCTCTTTGTTCGATAATTAATTGCTCATAAGGCCATTCACATCAAACACGTTACACCTTTGGATCAAATTGCAGATGTAAAGACTAAAGCTTTGTCTTCTTCAATATTTGATTGACTTCGGACATGCTCACAATCTCATTTGATCATGCGTTTGAGAGGAGCTGATAACACATCTTATATGATTCTATTTTAACTATTAGCATCTAATTTTATCTTCATTCCCTATATTTCACAAGGATAATTTGTAATCTTTTTGTTATTATCTTAGTTTCATATTTATCATATGCACTTTATACATGCACATAAGAAGAATGAACCTAAGCAATCAATCAATGAAAAATAACTTCGATTTCTCAACAATCCAAAACTTCTTCGTCATAGAAAAATTTAATCGCTCCACTATTTATCAAGTACCTAGTGCATATAAGTGTATTTATTCCAAGTTTTGGCAAGTATCACAATTTTGCATCCCATTAATATTAAGGCCAAAATTTTAGACAACTTTCACAAGTAAAGTTATTTAAATGAGATTTTATAAAAAATTTAGATAATTTTTACCAGTAAAGTATTCAAATATAAATTTATCATTTTGTTAAAGTCAAAACTAGGGGAACTCAAAATGAAGACTTTGCTCCACTAAATAAACTCTATTAAGGCAAAACTTAAATAATTATAATCTCGTGATACAAAGAAAATAATATTTATGCTATAATACCCTAGGTATAATAATTTTTTTGACACGTTTGTATACTTGTTAGTGTTGGTTTATGCCCTTACAACCAATTTATTTTAGTTGTAAATTTATTTGTATGACAATATTTTATTTAGTAAAAGACATTCTTTATCTTTGTGTATTTGTTAATTATTTAATTATTAATCATAAAGATAAAATCTATGGAATAATTGTTATGAGATTAGAAATTATAATACGATTATAATTATGAGATTCAAATTGCATTTTTTATTATTATTCCTAAAATGTTCTTAGTCATAGTTTCATCAAGACGGTGTATTGATGACATGGTTAGACTTGCATCTGTTTGTTTTTTTCTTATGAAGAAAGTAATTGATCTCATAGATTAAAGTATTGAGACACTTAAACAAACATGTGAGTGCTTATTAAAGAATAAGTTCACTGAACTGACTCAATTATGAGAATCTCAAACGGAACATTACTTATGCGTCTGTAGATTATCTTATTATGATGGTTGTATAATTGATCATTAGACTTGAGATTACTAAAGTTATCTCATGTAGGAATTACTATGTTTTGCCGCTACTTATGTTCTCCTCTTGGAGTAGTTCAATTCGGTATTTATTGGATATAATATGAACTATATAGAGATAGTTGAATAAGTCAATAAAAATTTGTTGTCCTAAAGTAGTTAGGAAGAATATTCTGTTGTTCTTGATTAATAATGATTTTGCAAATCTCTAGCCAAAGTAAATTGAAATTTGGAAAAGTTGTTTCCAAATATCAATTATAAATCATTTACTAATTAGCAAGAACAAACATGATTGAATTATTTAGAGTAGATATGAATTACATACACTAGCTCCAATTGGAACATTAAATGACGAAAAGATTAATTTATACATCATAATCATGCATAGACAAGTTAAGTCAAACCACTTTGACATTCCTAATATTTGGATGGTTTGTAATTATAAATTGTTTAATTAGCGAATTAAAGATAAATTAAAAGGAGTTTTAATCTATCTGATTCTAATTATGAATTAGAATTATAATTTATAATCATGATCAACATATTAGCAACCTAATGGGTCACACATAAAAGGGTTATAAGGAGAAAGTGAAATTTGAATTAAGTTATACTTAATTAAGAAGTTTTAGAAACTTTGAAAATCAATATGTGATATTTGATCTTATAAGGACTAATTCGTAATTATGCCTAAAGTTTGACTTTAGTTGTAATTTTGATAAAATTCAAGGACATGAAAAACATGATTTTTCATATAAAAGGAAAAATTAGAAAATTTGGAGCTAGTACTTCTTACATTTTCCCTCTCAAATTAGATTTAAGTTTTCTCTAAATAGATTTGTAGATACCATTAGAAGCCGGATGATTAAACGGTTCATAGATTGACGGATTCAAGACGAAAAGAAAAATTACAACAAGAAATCGAAACAAGTTAGTATAACTTTGTTAATTTCTTGTTTTATGTTTCAAATTAAATGTTGTTAAAGTTAATTATATGAAAAAATTTTAATTTCATTCCGTTGCGTTTAGATACGATCTTTTTTTTTCCCCCCTGAACACCCCAAAGTAGACCTGGCACGTTTGATAAAATGATGTGTATGTTTTTTTTTTCTTTTTCTAATCCTTGAATTCCTTAGGCGCACTTGGTCTCACCTTATTTTACTGTTCTCGTATTGAGAATATATCTTCGAAGTGAACGTGAACCTCAACTTTGGTCATCCCTCCATAATTGTCAACTTACATTAATTTTCCCGGAACTTAAGGGGAAAGAGACCCTAGCGCCTGACCTAGTATATTTGCCCATAACATACTCTTTAGTCTTTACTACGACCAGTCCCTTCATTTCAAAGGTCAACATGGTTTTCAATGGTGGGGACATTTTTTCCTTTTATGGGATTTCACCAAATCCCGTGTCCTATGATCATGGGTTGCTGTCCAAATTATGGAGCGGCTGCTCGTCAACTCAGTGGCACCAATTATATATCTTCCTGTATCAAAAGGGCAAAGATCCACATAACCCCGTTACAGATTGGGATTCTTTGAAAATCATTGATTGCTAAGCCATGATCATTAATTCACTAAATAATTTATTTAAAATACGTAAAATTAAAATTTATGAACCAAGTATTGAAGCTATAAGAAAATTCCAATTTAAAAAGTTAAAGATTTGAATTAAGATGATAGAATAAATTGTAATTCATATCAACTGACATATTGGTATTTACAAATATTATATATATCTTAATTAGTACTTAGTTTATTTATTAAATAATTCATTAAATTTTTTAATTTAAAATTTATTAATATATAAAATTTTGTACGGATATAAAAACAAAAAGATAAATTACACGATATAATTATGAGGGATCGTCATGTTCTGCTCCTGTACGTGTAGTTAAATTGGTTGGTACAGTAAGGGACCCCGTTGCCTTAACTTTGCGCCACAGCAGACCATCTGCAACAGATTTGCCCCTAACCCCCTACCAGTCCTAGTCAATTCTAGGGTAGACATTACCACACGCCAAGAACCTTGTGACTCTGCCCTCTGCCTCATCATGTGGGTCCGCTTATGGTTGGAATATATAAGGGTTTCTGTTCTGAGTAAGTCACTGTGTAGTGGGGCTGGTTGGATTTCACATTTCACTAGTTCCAAACGCAAGCAATGATGCTTTTGCTTTGTAATGTGAAAGCTCCACCTAACAAAATTGTGGAAGTGTTTGCTAAACAGTTTATTAAATGTTTTTAATTTATTAACTAAAAGTTAAATTGTTTTTTTATCATTTTAAAAAATTATTAATGCATATAATAAGTGATTTATTAATTAACTTATTTAATTTCAATAAACTGATTTTTTGAAATTAACTGTTTGCTTAACGATAATATTATCCTCTATTTTATTCTTTATTTTTGCTCTATGTATTTTTAAAATTGGTTTGTTTTGATCGTAAAATTATGTCATAAAGTTTAAAAGAATATAATAAAGGAGTTAATTAAACTTTTTAATCTTTATTTAATCTCATAGTATTAGTTTGCATTTAAAAATATTATAGTATTAAGTTTTTAAATATAAAGAGTCAAATTAAATTAATATTTTTAGTATATAAGTACTATATATCATATCTGTATCATACTATAATTATAGATATTTTTAATTTATTAAATAATAAAATTCATACATATTATATAAAAACACTAATGTGATATAACTCGTTGTATCATTCATATTAATAAAAAATTCAACATTAGATTATTATTATTATTATTAACTTAATTTTTGTAAAATTACATATCTAAATCTAAATTTTTTAAAAATATTCAACAAAATATAAAAAATATAGTATTTATATTCTTATAATTTTTTAAAATTATACTTTTATAAATCATTTTATATATTAATAATTAATATTAAATAATTAATTTTACTGAACATCTTTAATAAACAACTAATATTTGATATTTACACGTCAGGCCAAAGTCTCAGTAAAGAAAGCGAGTGCAGGTGGGACGGACAAGCTAGAATGAGCTTTTCGCTTTACTGTTTAGTCGGTACACTTTTGTTTCTCACTCTAGACCTTGTGCAAAAATCAAACCGATTCATCATTGTGTGCATCTGCTGTACACCCTTCCTGTCCAACTCCAAATGATTCTCCCAACTTCTTTTTCCCTTAAATTTAACCCTTTTTCAAGATAGGAATACTTTTTTCACTTATTTACTTTTCCATCAATATGGGCCACTTTGGAAGAATAATGTTAACTTGATTACATTTTCTCTCAAAGAATAGTGTAATAAAATTTCAATCAAATTTCAAAGTTAAATTCTGAAATTAGAAGAGCTTTTCAAGATAAGCAATCATTAAAAAATTTAATCAATTCAACCGATTCAACTATAAAAATGTTAAACCGTTTAACTTTTCGTTTCGATTTTTGACTTTTCGATTCAATTTATTTTAATATTTTTTTTGTAAAAGCAGATCGATTTATTAACTAATTAATCAATTTTTATGAATTATAAATTTTTATAAACTAAAATAAAACTATTAATTTCCATTTAACAATCTATTTTTTTATTAAACTTTAAATTATACGATGCGCAATCACAATCTCTTTCAATTATATTTTAAAATTTTTAATTTTATTTAATTTTAAGTCTTTTATAGTCTAATATCAATTGACAATAGTCTTGAAATGTAAACGCATTGCAACATTCTATATTCGGATCAAATTCAGTTTGTTGGAATATTGACAATAAGTGGTAATTAATTTAACCCTTTTTCTGATAATTTGCAAAAAGATAATATTCTACTTGCACTTTGTAAAGAGGTGCAGGGCATATTTCCGTAACTTTGCTCCTAGAGATTGAGATATTCCTACCAAAAGGATTATACATTTATCCCTCGCTTTCTACTGCCCCCTCCCACACAAATATAAAAAGGATCCTCCCCGCACGTGCCTTGTACCAATTTGTACATTTGCATACGTGTGATATTTTAAAGTACGACTTTCAATTGGTTGGTTGCTTTTGAAATTGGACCACCAAAGTGTTCACTTTCCTAGAATTCAATTATTGGGTACGTGGATTTGAGCCAACAAAATACGTAAAAGATTAAAAAAAATGTCATGGACATATTCCAGACACAACGAATTCGTCAATCACGACTTGTTCATATGGAAAAAGATTGCTCTAGATGGGTATCTTTCTTTCTTCCTTTTCTTAAAAAATATTTTTGCTTAAATTAACTTTTAATTTATATATTTTCTAAGGTTTGAAGAAGTGATTAATCAATAAAAATACCAAAAAGATTAAAAGTCGTGCTTACAGAATGGAACATGAAAAAACGGATAGAAGCTAAGGCCATCATATCTTCTTTTTCAATTAATCTTTTTTATTAAATTTTACCTATATATTTATTTAAAGTTCATATAAATATATAATGAAATTTAATAAAACATATTAGAGATATCAAATCTAATAACTAAGGGCTGCAACAACTTCACTTATCGGAACATTAACCCTAAAAATAGATATTCGTAAGGGAACATGAGCGGCTGACTCTAACAGGTGACATAACATGACAATGACCCAAAAACATGGGTACCATAAAAATATCCTTAAAAAAAAAATCAGACAATTAGACAAAATAGGAAAAAGCAAAAGAAAATAAGGTAGGTGTGAAACGAAGAATAATACGAATTAGTAATAATAAATAATACGGTAATAAAGTATAAGAAAGAAAACAAAACATCATAATTAAGGTGAAAGCTTATCCTAAATTCTCTGCTCCATCATTGCCAACTTCTACGCTCCATAATCATCAACCCCCCACGGAATCAAATGCCCCATCATCCCAAATCATTGGTGGGCCCTTTGTGTCTCACACGTAAGTCTCCTGTCAATGACACGTGCTCAGACCCTTAAATTATATCTAATTTTTTAATATATAAAACAATTAAATCAGATTGATTCAATATATGAAATATTTAAATTTGACCCATTAAAATAACTAAAAAAATAAAATTCATATTGAGAAAGAGATCGGAGGTGGTGGTGATGACATGAGAGGCACCACTTGTGTTTTGTTTGGTTGCATACATTATGTCACCTTTTTGTTGTATGGATGAGATTTGAATGATCAAAAGGGAAATATTAGTTTAATGATATGTGCAATTATTCGCAGACATCCCATCATATGGTTTGAAGGAGTTGGGGAAGATGGCATTGGCATGTAAATGGACAGGACCATATTGTCACATATTTTAATACACTATTCAACGTATTGATTAATGGACTGTGTCAAAGTCAAATGTCTATCTACCTGGAGTCTAAATTCGAAAACAGTGGCTGTGTCTTTTGCTTTTTGGTATACTGACAAACTAGGGTTTGGATAATACCCTTTATTTTAATATAGTTTAGTATCAGTTGTCGTGATTAAGTTATTTGCGCACATTAGAAGTAAACTGACCAATCAAATTAATTAATATCAGATTATCTTATCACTTACCAGTTTTATAGATCTTGTTTTTGTTTCGAGCTCAAAGGTGATGCTGACACAAATGGAGAGTAGTGTGGATTGGTTAGGTATATTGTGGTTTGGTGTTAGTCCCTGCCAATCAAAATTCATGCTTGCTTTTGTAATACATTTGTGTTTTGGTAACGAGAACACATGATTTGAGTTATTGACTTGCTCTTCCAAAGGCTAATGGTATATGTTTGGTGGAAAAAGAACTGAGGATTTTTAAAATATTGCTGTTATCGTAATTAAAAATATTTTTATAATTTTAAAACCTCCTTAAAATAAAATTTTATTAAAACTTATCAACTTTACTTATTAGTGTGGACTTAATAGAATTTATATAATTATTCTAATTCAATTTTAATATTATGATATGATTTTGTAAAAAAAACAAAACATTTTTTGGATTTATAGCATTTAATGAAATAAAACTCTTAGGTCAAATGACTCTTTAGACTTTCTAATATATAGAAGATTTGTGTGCACGTAACAAAATTCATGTTACTCCAATTCGTTTTAATAATAGTTGTATTAAAATAAATTTAGTAAAAATGAACCTAAAATATTTAATATTACAGCTTATTTTTAAAAAAATTTAAAAATAATAAAAAACATTTTTAAAAAAGTAAAATTATAAGAAATATTTTCATATTTTATAATATATATTAGTACTATTTTTATGTGACTCTCTAGATTTTCTGATAAATAAAAGTTAGGAAAAAAAGAATTGGGAAAAGAAAAGGTCAGTATAATCAAGTTAACCATTATGCCTTCTGCATGCCCTTTTCTTGATTCATCATGCCGCACGCTTGCTCACTAATTATTAAACTCCATAGGTCCCTACAAGTATACACACAAAATGGTTGCTTGAGCCACCATAATTCTTTCTAGTTATAAATTTGTATAATGATCTTTGAAAGAGAAATGATCGACAAATCAGTTTTCAAAACATGAAAATGGAGAAGGGTTATTTTATCATGAAAATTTACAGCCGTCAGTTTTGGGATATACTTAAATTGGTGGACTCTTATCGATAAAAACTGGTTTTTAATGTTGTTATATATAATTTTTGTTTCTAATTATTACAGGGTTATCGGCTTATTGGTGACCTAACTTCTATTCAGCTTAGCCGACAAAGCATTATTGAAAGTGCTTGTACATGGCAAGTAGGTCCCGAAAACACTCCTCAACGACTTTATAGTTCAGCAAAGATCCTGATTCTTGTTGATGAATCATATTCTGGCACCATAATAAGCTCTTTGAAAGTTGGGACTCATCATTTTTGTTTTTTTTGGGCTGTCTTGTACCAACTTTGGTCCTCCTTTTGTTAAAATTTTTGTTTATTACAAGTATAACAAACAAGAAAATTAAAAATCCTGTTAAGTTGTAGCATAATTCTTCAAAAGGGAACGGAGAAGAGATTAATTCTTTGGTAAATTCTTAAAATTAGCTTGATTTTAGAGGTAAACTAGTTTAATTACACAAACCAACTTGGAAGAGCATATTTGATAGAATCCAGTAAATAGTCGAAGTGAACATCTCTTTCAACTTAAGCACCTCAACTTCATGATAAGGGAAATAAAACCCACCCACCTCCTCCATTAATTAAACTTGGAGACATGTTTCGTTAAGCAATGAGACATGGTACCCCATCTCCATCTATATATATATTGTGCGTGTGTAGTTTAACAAAGCACGGTTATACATATTGTGGGAAACAGATCATGTGGTCTGTTTTTAAGAAGGCACTTAAAAAATAACTAGTCATATCCATTATGAACCAATTGATATGTGCACTAGGCATTCCATTTCCTCTTCTATTTCATAAAATAAAACAAACCCTTGATCAGTCATTAGTTCGAAAGCAATCTTTGAATGATGATACACCAAACGCACGAGGTATTGTTAGAAAACAATGGTAAAGAACCAAAAAGAAAAAGGAAACAGTGAACTTCTAGAGGGTAATCATATGCTCTTCAAAAATATTAAACAAGAGTAAAAAAATAAAAAAGAATTTTATTTATTTTAAAATGATTTCATGATATTAACCTATTTAAAGACCATAATTAAATTTAATTATTATCTAGGTAATAGAATAATAATAATTTTAAAAAATTATTTTAAATATTTCTAATAGCATAAGCTATTTGTAGATAATTTAAAATGATAAAAGTTTTTAAAGAATAAAAAAAATTATAAAGAGGCCAATGAACAAAAATAAGAAAAGCGAAGAAGTTGGCCAATAATTGAAACATGAAAAGCAAAACAATGTGCACCGAAAAGCATGATAAAAAGGTAAGTGGGCAAAATAGTTAATCTTGGTACGTTAATGAATGGCGAAGGGTTGAGCGAATCATTCTCTTGATGTGTCTCCCACTTCCATGTGAACTGTATAGTATTCCTTGGAACAGAGCAATGAAGAAAGATGGAGAGAGACGCCATTAATGTAGTTTCTTCCTTTCCCTGTTTTTCTCTTTGTTAGTTACGATGATGAAGAAGAGGATAATATATTAGTGGGGTTCAAATGGTCAACCTTTGTATCTATAGGGATGATAGAGAGAGAGACAGAGTCTTTACTTCAATCTTCATTAAGTCTCACGCCCTCAAAGATTCGTTTCTCTAACTCAAAAACTCTCTTTTTTCTTTTGTTTTGTTTCCTTTTCATTCCTTTGATTAATAATTACATCCACCCACCCACCCACCTTCTCTTCTCAACATAAAAAGTCTCACTCTCCTAAGTCTCTCATTCCCATACCCATTCTCTTCTTATACAAACTCTCTCAACCATTTTCGTCATTCACCGCTCTCTCTCTCTCCCTCCCTCCCTCTCCCTCCCTCGATATCTCTGGAGTTTGTCATGAGTTGTCTCGACGAAGGTTATTGCAACACCGGTCTTGTTCTTGGGTTAGGCTTGGAGAACCCATCGAAACCTGATAAAGGGTCAAAGAATAAACCTTTTCTCAAGTTTGACCAGACAGGTATTCCGAGCTCTGATCAGCCTTCGCTTAGTTTGGGTCTTCCTGGAGACATCTATCATCGTAATCACGTTGGGGCCAAGAAGACAGAGGTTAAAAAGGTGTATGAGGAGCCTGTCGGTGTTGATTTGTGTCGTCAAACTTCTCCTCACAGTGCTGTTTCTTCTTTCTCTAGTGGTCGGGTTAAGCGAGAAAGAGACATCAGCAGTGAAGATATGGACGCCGAGAGAGTTTCTTCCAGGGTTAGTGACGAAGATGAAGATGGCTGTAATGCAAGGAAGAAACTTCGGCTCACCAAAGAACAATCTGCCCTTTTGGAGGAAAGTTTCAAGCAACACAGCACTCTCAACCCTGTGAGTTGTTAATCACCATTGAATTCGTTCCATTCATGATTTTGATTTTGTTCTTGGAAAACAATTCATTCTTACTTTCTTCTCTCGATTTAACAGAAGCAAAAGCAAGCTTTGGCAAGGCAGTTGAATCTACGGACAAGACAGGTTGAAGTATGGTTCCAGAACAGGAGAGCAAGGTAATCAAAATTAACTTTTGTCCTTGTAAAATATCTCCAAATGATTTGCAAGAGGCCCACGTTAAAGCTTCCTATCACAATTCACACACACAAAAGAAACCGTACTAAAAAGAAAAGTACATAGTACTCGTATGGTAACAAAGCAAAAGCTAACTAGCTTCACCTTGAAGATGGGAACTAGGGTAATAATGAAAGTTTTATATGATAATTCTGCAGAACAAAGCTGAAGCAGACAGAAGTGGACTGCGAGTTCCTGAAGAAGTGTTGTGAAACATTGACAGATGAGAATAGGAGGCTTCAGAAGGAGCTACAAGAGCTTAAAGCCCTGAAACTGTCACATCCCTTTTACATGCACATGCCAGCGGCTACTCTTACCATGTGCCCATCTTGTGAAAGAATCGGAGGTGTCGGTGATGGTGCCTCCAAGACCACTTCATTCTCAATGGCTCCAAAGTCTCAGTTCTATAATCCCTTCACCAATCCCTCTGCTGCTTGTTAATTTTAAGGCGCCAGGAAAAAAAAAATTATAGGAGAAAGACGAAAGGAAAAATAGAGTTATAGATCTCACAGTCCCTCTATTTTTTTGTTAAGGACTTGTTAGTGAAAGGTTAGTGTAATTAATTATTTTAGCAGAAACAATAGTACTTACTGATGAATATTTTCCTTTTTTTGGGTTTTCCCCTCTTTATTTCTCATTGTATATTGTCACTCAAATATATATGAAGGGATCCATGACTGTTATTTATTTGTTTTTGACTTCTTTTGGATTAATTCCTTTTATACGCATACAGATTAAGGCTATTGAATACATAATATTAAATTAAACCAACAATCCAAAGCTTCTTCAATTCAGTGAATCATCATAATAACTCTAACTCACCATATAAATTGCTTATGTTAATATAATTAGTCATATTACAATTTTGAAATAATTCATTACAGAAAGTGTATTTTTAGAATTAAAAAAGTTATCTTTTCCTTAAGTTTAAAGACTCTACCTTCTGCATTCCGAAACGTGTGAAAAGATAGTGGCATTGAAGTCATTCCAAATTGACATTTCAAAGTAGAGTCCAATCCGAAATTTGTGTGTCACACATCCAAATGACACCCCGGGTCACGCTTTTTAGCGCACACACCTCCTGGTTTTTGGTGGTTTGTTGGTGTCCTTGTTGTGTCCATAACTAAAGAGGAAAACAGGGTGTATTATAATGAGAAGATAATGATAAATCAACCCTAGATGATTAAGCAAGCTTATGCGTGAGATAGAGAGAGGGAGAGAGAGCGAGAGATGTGGGTGGGTAGCTCACGTGTACTTGTCTCTAACATATTTTAGGACTTGTGTTTTGTCTCAAAAGAAACGGTGATTGAATGCCGTGTAGACGAAGAAAAGTGAAAAGCCAGAAGTTGGAAATTATAATTTATAAAAAAAGACTTATACATAATCCACAAAAATGTAAATTTACATAAATCATGTTGTATTTTATAATAAAATAAAAATAAAAACAGGTTTAATCATAGGATTAGTGTAAAATCACTTTGGGCAAGCATGATGGAAAATTTGATTAGAATATAATGAAACTTGAAAAGGTGTCAAAAGGGAACCTCTCGTGAGTGCCGACTCTTTAGGGAGTACGTGTGGGTCAGGTGCCACGTGATGCCCCAATGGCCTTATGGCCCTTCCTTTTACTATTCTGCAATCTTCATCATGGAATTTTTTGCTAATGATGTTGAATGTCAGTTGAACTATACTTGTAAATTTAGTTCAACACATCTTACAGGTTGCAAACTAATCTAGAGATGATATAGTATACTAAGATTTAATTTTAAGTTAATTAACTAAGCTTATAAGAATTGATTACATATTACAAATAATAATTACAGTTTTAATAGTCTAACTCTAACAAATTGGTTAATGGACCGTCGAGATCGGTAATCACTGGAAGACGTTATGACCACGCCATCAGGATGGATTGGTATGGAAATTGGTTGCAGAAATTATGAGGCAGGATCTGCGAAGAATCCACATTTCCATGTATTGACGCCCTGAAATTATGGTCTGGACCAATAAATGATGAGCCTGACTTTCTTATTTTTGTTCCTGAGAGAGTGCCACCTTCCTGGAAGCTCACTTCCTCGCCATCATCACTTTCTCGTCCCACATGAATTTCCTTTCCCTTTTTTCTTTTTACCGTCACAATCGTTATCATTGAACCCCATCTTCTTTTTCTCTCTCTTTTCCTCTGGTCAAATTATAGGTTTTAGTTGGTTTTTTTCTAATCCTATTATATCAAATTTTATTTATATATTTATATAAAAATTACGTAAATATGTAAATAAGATTTAATGAAACATGATAAGAATATTGTAATTAAAATAGAAAATTTTATCCTCTTTTTCACTCTTTTTTTATTATGTTCTCTATTTCGATTAATTAATTCTTATTTTAATCTATTAAATTTTATTTACATATTTATATAAGGTTCACACAAATAAATAGATCAAATTAAATAATATAGGCTTAGAACACCTTAAGAGTAACATGATATTCCAACCTTTTTTGTTTGTTTTCTTTTCCCATATCCGACTTTTCAAAGCTCCGCCCTTTGAACTTCAACATGTTATTATTAATCCGTTGAAAGTATCCCTGAATTTAATTATTGATCTTGTTGCTAATCAACCATCCATTAGTGAGAACAAGACCCGACAGGTTTTGAAATCATTAGATTTTGGCGTTTGGATTGACGGAAAATCAAGTGGAGTAATAAATCAGTGACAAGGAAAGGCAAAAAGAGGCGATGGGAGCAACAAAGTCAACTAAATTGATCTTCACCATTGAAGCATAAAAAGTGAAAGTAAAAAAAAGTAGAAGATATATACATTTGAAGGTATTAGGTAATATTGTCAAAATAAGCTGTTGAAATTGTACAGTCAAATAGTTTATTTTACTTGGGAATGATGGATTGTCAATTTGTCATCAATTAAAATAAAGACGGGAGGGATGGTTGATCACATTTAATGTATAAAAATTAATAAAAATGAGAAATTAGGAAAACAAGTGAGTTTCTAAGAATTTCCATAAATTCACTCTATTTTGGTAGGCCGGCTTGGCAAACGTAGGCAGGACACTTGCTTATAGCCTATTCTTATGAAGAATAAAATTAGGACTTCTTTTAACTTTTATAAATAATAAATGAGATAAAATATGATCCACTCTTAATCTTCATAAAGAATAAAATAAGGTAGAATATGACCTTCTTTTAAACCCCGTAAAAAATATAATGGGACAAAATAAGGCTCATTCTTGATCGTCAAAAAGATCTTTTTTTAACTTAACGTAGAGTCTATCAAATGTTAAGAGCGGCCTTACATTTTGGGATTAAAAAAAACAGAATATTATGTTTAATATACTAAAAAGTTGTGCAAGTTCTATCACTATTTCATTATGCTCAATTTCAGAAACTATATACAAAACTAGTTACACCTAATCAATGTAGTCAGGTATAAAACCAACCCTAAAATGCTACACCTAATACCTTACTCTAAAATTAGAACACAAAACCTTTTCCTTCAATTGGATATTGGATTTTCTTTTGTTGTCTTGTTTCCAAGTATGGTTCACATATTATTCTCTAGTGATTAGTATATTTGTGGGAAAAGAACATGGCGTAGTGTGTAGGTGTTTCGATCTCTTTTACAAAGAAGGGAAAAAGATCACAAAGCTTTCTTCACTGTCGATCTTGTTTATGTGTGTAAGCACGTAAGTATACTAAACTATCCAGAGACATGTGTCTTGTGTTGGCTAAATTGTCGGTGTGTCGAGTTATGTGCTAAAACTAGACAAAAAATGTTATGGATCACAATTTTCGGGGAATATTTATTTATTCTTGTAATTTGATCCACGCAAGTTTTTGATAGTTACTACATTTAATTTAGTATACATGTCAAAAAGTGCATGTGTACCAGGTACGCAACAAAAGCCCATTGAATGAAATAAGATTATTTCATAATAATAACTAATAAAAATTTCGGATTAATAGTCATATAATTATACTAAGGCTTCTTTATTGTGTTAAGCAATCAGGTAAATGCAACGATGACCTCTCCTCCTTTCAAAACCCGAGGTTACCCTAATCACCAAGTAATCCATTCCTACTCTATCCAATCACTTCAGTTTTGGAGTTAATTAAGGGTTTCAAATCAATAATCATAGCAATTCAACTAGATGGTCTTGTCCTTATTCCTTATCCATAAATTGAGGGTCCACAAATATAAAATGATTAGCTTTAAGGGGAGGAAAAAGAACATACCAACGACCGAAATGATAGACTCTTTTCGCTTGATAAAAGGCATATGGTATGGAAGCTAGAGGACAAGAAACATACGTATACATGCAACTATAACCCGCCATCATCTGGTTAGTAGCTAGCTAGGTGGGCAAGAATAGACTAGACATGACCATATCTCTGAATAGGTGAAGCCGACCTTAATAGAGAGGGAACAGCAATAATGGTTTAGACATGACCCAAGTGCTGGACTCCTAACTCGTAAATGGGCATCAAAAGTCAAGAACTGTGACGAATTTAGGTTACCCCTTTCTACACAAAAAGATATGAGATACATACAAAGATGGACTAATAAAGCACGAGACACCTCCAACATGTTGCCTTTGTTCAAAACATAACTAGACTTGTCTTCAAAGACCCATCTATTCAAGGGTACTAATAATTGCATTGCCCGTCGGCAGTCACAGTTTCATTTAACAAAGTATATGCAGCGTTGTTAAGAAATAAATATGTACAAGGATGAGCGTATTAAGAATGGGATTATACATGATATGTTTAATTCTTCTCATGATATAGAGTATGGTAGATGCAATTGATCTTAAATCATATAAAACAAGAAAGTTGATCGTTACACTAGAAGGGGGGTGTCTGGTAATGGTTACAAAAACCAGATGTAATGTTTGGTTTCATGACCAAGAAAACAGGAACAAACTAAGGAAAATGTTGCAAGTTAAAGAGGATATTGAAAGAAACAGGAACAAATTAAAGTAAGGAATATGATGTGACTTAAGAGGAAAATTTCAAGAGGAATAGGGATACAATGGATTCATCGAAATAATTGATTTGGAGATTTACTTAAATTTATGTAAACAAGTCAATTAGAAAAAAGGTAATCGAAATTTACAAACAATGGCTCCTAAACTTCTAAAATTACCACTAGTTTCCAAGTTTCGACAATTAAACTAATGTGATGGCATCTACTATTGCACTGGAGGTCCATAGGTTCGCAATTCATCTTTTCCATCTAAAGACATGGACCATACAAACTGGACCCCAAGCTCACATCATCTTAAGCCTCCAATACTATAGGCGTGAATTAGCCCAAGAACATAGCATGTGAAGTTTAGTATCTTCTCTTCTCCTCTTTATTCTCGTCTTTGATTAGGACGTATATCTATAGGTTTACTTCATTTTGAATCGAATCTTTCTCTACAAAGGCATCGTTAGAACTTTTATTCTCTTGTTTAAAATGTATCTCGACTTCTCCTTTTTAATTTCTCATGTTTGAACATTTATAAGGAGACTTGCCTACTATTTTATAGTTCAAATTCGTTCATGGGATACAAAAAGGTCAATCAAAGTATCCCTTAGAACACACGTGTGACACCTTTTTCGACAATCACTCTGCTGCCTGACCTTCATGGTTCCTATTTCAATATCAACAAAAAAGAGAGGTCCAAATAATGTACAAGCCAGTCAAGGACAATAACATGACAAGCCATCTTCTGATCCAATGTTTGGTCACTTTTTCTGTGAACTTATCTATCTTTACCTGGTCACTGAATCGATGCATCTATCCAAGCTCATAGAAAGAAAAATCTCTTAATCTCGTTTAAGTACCTTAGCTAGGTTTCAGTTGTTGGATTTTGAGAAGGCCTAGAGATAAAGTCCAAGCCTTAAGACAAAGTCTTCATTTGCAAATGTTTAACATTTCTCCTTTTATCGAATAATTCATATCAAATTAGCTCTTTCTAAACCCATAATTAATGATAATTTATCATCTAACTTAGTCAACTTAACTCTAATACTAATGTTGGGTTTTAAGGGGTTAGTCTAATTGAATTCATATACAAATCACTTTATTCTTTGGTCACTTTTCGACGTAAAATTATTTCATTTGTAATTTCTAACCACTAATTGCCAGAAATTCAAAGGCTGTGGATAGACAGAACTTCAAAAGCTAATAATTAAGTGTTCAGGAGAGTTACACCTTTATTGATCAGTTTTGCAATCGAGTGATTGAACCACCTGCACGTTTAAAAGGTGAGTAGAGACATGGTAGGTGTTACAGTGCTTCGATCTATTGATTTTAGAAAATCTTTCTGTTCTGGCTGGTGCTCATGGCGCTTCCACTTTCACACAGTTAGATTCTTCGAGCAGAAAAGTGCCAACCAGAACAAGCACAAAATAGGGGTAGCTGTCTCTTTCACTGTAGAAGATGAAATTATTGGAGAAACAGAGAGTAAAGAACTACAGAAGTAACTAAATATCAGTATATATAGGCTCTACCGTGACCTTAGGCATGTTGTGGGTATAAATGCAGTGTAGTTCAATGAAGAAATATTTATATTCTGTTAAATGAAAAATAGAAGAGATGAACCTTCATACTCGTTGGAGTTTAAAATAAATAACAACATGTTTGCATATTCGTCTCATACTAGGAAGTTGGCTTTCAAACTTGCCATATATGGTGAAAGTTAATACATTTTTTAATAATATAATTGCTCAAATATGTTAGCATATTATAAACAAACTCTCTATCGATTTAAGTTGTGTATTTTTGTACCTTTATGAACTTCCCAGACTTTCATTGAGTTGTTATTGTTGTATAATTACTCAAATAATTTTCTGTAATGCTTTTTTGCTGAATAAGATTGGCAATGACTCGACCAACTTGACTTTTTAATTTTGGCCAAAATTTTGGTTTTAGGCTATTTGTCCTGAGTGAACGTAGGGATTTTAAAAGATTCAACGAGTATTAAACTGTTAAAAAATCGGCTAAGAATTGATCAATAAAGTAAAGAATTTAAAATATTGTTGAAAAATATTGTTCTTACCTATTAAAGAATCAAAAGAGATTATTAAATAAAAATCGATTAATAAGAACTTATTAATTTTAAAAATTAACAGATTAATTAAGTTTTTAACAAAAAAACTTATTAAAATAAATTGAACCCAAAAATTAAAAATGGAACTAAAAGTTGAGTTTTTTAATCATTAGTTTAAAAAAGAAATTGTTATAAGCTTCTAATAATTTGGTGTTTAAGGGTGAGTTTTGGAGCCATTGGTAAAGTTATTCCTTCGTAATCATAAAATTACAAGTTTAAATTACAAAAATAGTCTCTTTTTAAGAATACAAAGTAAGGTTGCGTCTGTTTGGTAATCAACAGATTGTATTAGCTGCTATCTAATTCTAATAACTATTAGCTAACAACGGATTAATATAGCTGATTTAACCAACGAATAACATCAATTGTTTATTTAAAGTATTTAATAAAATTAACTATTTAGTATTTGTTGTTTATATGTAAAATGACTTATAGAGATATGACCTAAAAAAAGATTTGTAAAGACATGAGTATTAATTTGTATCTTAGTATTTCTTTAATATTTTCATAAGAGTTTAAATAGGGGAAAAAATCAACATCATCATTTTCTCCGATATCTTCCATCGAGCCTTAAAAACATCAAAAACCCTCTTGGTATAATTTCTCAATGATGAATGAGTTTAATTAAAAGCTTTTTGAGATCCTCTTGGATTTACATTACGAAAGGCTTACACTAGGAGTTTTTTTTTAATGCAACACCAATAAGCTTAATATGAAATTGGGTTTGTAAAAATAATATCGATTTAATTTTTAATTTAAGGAAATCTAAATTTTTATTATTTTAATTTTAATTTTTAAATTGAAATCATATTTTAATATATTAAATTAAAATAAAATTATTTTGAAAAATCTTATATTAATCTCTTAAAATTTAAACTTAGATTAAAATAATTAATTTAAAATTGACTTACTAATTTTAGATTAAATTGAATTGAATTAAACTCAATATACGAGTGATAATAATATTAGATATTAAATACTCATATAAAAAATGATCTAAATATCGGGTCTATACAAAATTAATTAATGTAATATAATTAGAGATAACAAATTGAAAAAAGTATTTAATTTTTGAAAATTTAATTTGATATTAAATATTTTAAAATTTTAATTTATTGATCAACTTCTTAAATTTTGTGTAAATTAATCAAATTTATATCTATATCTATATCTATATCTATATCTATATCTCTATTTCTATTTCTATTTTTATCTTTATCTTTATCTCTATCTATATCTCAATCTTTTTGAGTAATTTGTACTTTTGGATATAATAGTCTTTTAGTTTCTTAATTTCACCGGAGGAAAATGCTCTCATAGTAACGTTTTCAAAATTAGCTGATTACTAAACATAATTATCAACGGTTTGACATTGTCAAATAGCTAAAACTTTCAAATCTGCAAAAATGGCTGATAAGCTATTTACCAAAGAAGGCCATTACGACCCTCCCTAAATTCCCGCAAAATGGAAAACTTTATGCAATTTTTTTATTTTCAAAGGTAAAAGAAAATGAAAATTTTGTTTATTTCGTAAAATTATACGTACAATGCTTAATCGAGTGTCGTGTCGTGTCGTGTTGTATTGAATTGGCTCGTCTCCAACCTTTTTGACACTAGCCCACCGCCAACTCCACCATCGCTAGCCCACCGCCAATCCCTTCGCCATCTCCCCCATCAAACTACAACCATGTAGAAAACCCAGATCTGCATTAACAGGTCGCTGACATTGTCCCTGCTCGATCTAGAGTCTGAAGCGGTCTTGGAGGTCCACACGACTAGCGAGAAAGAGAGAGAGTTGATGACCCAAATCTGCGAGCTTTTAGAGAAGATCTATGAGGACAACCTAGATTTGAAGGGAGTAAGAGCGCAGGTCAACGTAACTCGCGGTCGCAGAGTCGAATTCGCCAGCTCAACTCCCCACTAACTTGACCTATATGGAGCGGTGCAAGTGGAGACCCAAGAGGCAAAGAGATTTGACGAAAGGAAGCAAAGCGGGGCAAGGTGGAGCAACTCATGACAACAAATCTGATGATAGAGAGTGAATACGGTGCAAGGGAACAGGGGAGGTGACCTCTCCTTTAACCTAAGTGACTCAAACCAACGAAGAGACAAAAGAAACAAGCCGCGCTAAGACCTATAGGAGCACCACAGTAGCATCCATGGTATTGGATTCTGCTATTACTGACGATAGTGGGTTGCCTACTCAAGGGATGAAGGTGTTTCCCCCTCTCTCGCGTGAAGTCGCCAGAGAGCTAAAACTAGAGATGACGTCTTTGGAGTTTCTAAGACCCGTGGATCTTCCTCGATCGGTGGTGCATGGAGCAAACAACTTCAATTCCAGCAACATAGGATCCAAATGAAGCATTACCCTGATGTAATGAAGGATGACATTGTTTGTCCTCCCCTTGAACGCCTATAAGCTAGGGAAAGACCATGGTCAAATACACCAGTGGCATTCTTCTGGAACAAATGTCCTGCATTTCCAATTATCAAGGGCTGGGCTAGAGCAAGGTGGAGTAAGCAAGGTTTGGAAAAAATTCTACTCACTGATGATGACTTGATAATATTCAAATTTGCTTTGGACAGTAATCATCATCACCCAGTCCGAAATCCCGCATTAAAGTGGGGTTTGGGGAGGTTTGATAGTACACAGCCTTACCTCTATAAAATAGAGAGGCTGTTTCCTGTAGACCCACACGCAAATGTGACAAAAAAAAGTGATGCAGGTTAAAAGAGTAGATACGTAAAACCAATGTTTTAAAGACCGGACCAGACATCGAACCAGTCGAAGGAAAGGTCTAAGGTTTAGAGGTTCAACTGGTAATTAACCATTATAAAACCGGTATACAATAAATAAAAAGTAAAACTTATAAGAATAAGAAAAAATAAAATATTTTATTAAAATTAAAAATTCACATTAGTTCATTATTATATAATGAACTAATAATAATAAATATGAGTCTAATATAAAACTTAAAATAACAATAAAAATCAAAATTGTATTTCGGAAGGAGGTTGCATTTCATCATCGTCAAAAGCTCCAAATTCTTCAACGCTATTTAAAAATTTATAAATTACGCTTTCATCCAAAGTATTTGCATCAACTTCTTCTATTGCATTAAAATAAATTACAAATTAGTAATGTATGAAATTATCCTCAATTGTAAACTTATAATATAGTATAATTTTAAATTAAATATGATCAAAATAAGATATGAATTGAACATCAGTAGATGTTCTTAATTCATTCATTGTGACAAATGTATTTTCTTTATAAATCGTCTTTTCAAGTTCATTATAATCAAGATCAGGCGACGGTTCTTCTTCTTCGATCCAAAAATTAGTATGTTCAATAAAATCAATATCAATTCGATCATATGTTCTCTTCTTACTAAGCATTCTGAACAAATAATAGAGAAATTATAAAGTCAATAATAAAAATAAAATTATTGAAATAAAAGCAAAACTATAAAATACATGTTCTTCATTCTCATATTATAAGTAACGTAAACAAGGTTACGATTTCGTTTCTTTATATGAATACATTAAAAAATACTCCAATTACATTCACAACTTGATGCAGAAGCTGTTTGACTGAGTAACTTAATAGTGAGTTTTCTCAATGTTGGAGCACTGTCGCCAAATAATCTCCACCACTCATCTGCATTTTAAATTAATAGTTATGATAAAAATATATATTATTAATAAGGAAATAATGAATTACAAATATAAAACATTAAAACTTACCTGGCTACATTTTTTTCATCATAACTTCTCTCTTTGCTGATGATCTAGCAAAACTCTCTAAAGCTTCACGATTTTCATTTATCGCTTGTGATTGCTTTTCAATAGAGAAAATACCTTTGCATTCAATCACATCAAACAAACCGCCCATAATATTAATTGTATGTGCTTCTCCAATATATAAGCAATAAAGATTGAGAAAATAAGCTCCTAAGTGGATCCCTTGAGTAAGATGGTTATCCCATCGTCGATCAATAATATCTATATAAGGCTTGTACAATTTCTGCTTCCCTTTAAAAAGATTCATAATTGTTTTGTGAGCTCTATACATACCATCATATATATACCCCAAAGATGGCTTCTCATCTGAGTTAACAATCCTCAACAGCCTTATAAGTGGAGTCACAATCTTCACAATGATCAAGCGAGCATCTCAAAATTTATTGTCTAAAATAACAGCACAAACTTCTTTTCCTTTTTCATTCTTTGATAATTTATGACTTGAAAAGTGTTTACTTGTCACCAAATTTTGAAGTTTTTGCTTATGTTGATAAACACTTTTCAAAGTAATAAATGTAATTGCAAACTTGTAGTAGCGGGACGCACGATCTAAACCCAATCTTCTTGCTTTCTTAATCAAGACAAAAATATGATATGATTATACATAAAATTGTGATCCTAGATGCGCTTGAAGCAAGACTAGAAATATGATCCATACCATCAATATCTTTTAAAATAAGATTTATACAATGTGCAGTGCATGGAGACCAATAAATATGCCCATACTTTTGATTGTAATAAGTACCTAGTTGATACATAATTAGCTGCATTATCTGTAATAAAATGCACAACATTCTTTGATCCAACCCACTTGAAAATTTCAGAGAATAATTCAGATGAAGCATTATCACTTTTTACCATTTCAGAAGCATCAACATACTTGATAAAAGATGTTCCAATATTACAATAAACCAAGAAATTAATCAAGGTTCTTTGTCTTTGATCAGTCCACCCATCTACCATAATAGTGCCTCTTGTTGATTCCCAGCAAGATTTATATGTATCAACAATTAACTGACATTTTTTTTAAAAATCTTGAAGTAAAGGCACACGTAGCTCATAATAGGATGGCACCTTAAATCCTGGACCTATTGCTGTTGTAGCGTCAATTGCTTCTTGAAAATATGGTGAATTTAAAGAATTTAAAGAAATACACGAATGATAGAACCATCTAGCCCATGCTCTTTTACATCTCAAAACAACATCCTTATCAACCATAAAATTTTTTAGACTAGGTTGAAAACCAGGAGTAGTTTTTGGAGAAAAATAAGAATCTATGTCAATAGTAACTTTTCTTTTCCCTTTATCTAATGCTTGTGGTATTTCATCATCTCCAAATCTTTATTTTCCTTTTTCTTTTTTA
The DNA here is from genome assembly GCA_027563595.1 of Erythroxylum suave. Classification (NCBI taxonomy): domain Eukaryota; kingdom Viridiplantae; phylum Streptophyta; class Magnoliopsida; order Malpighiales; family Erythroxylaceae; genus Erythroxylum; species Erythroxylum suave. The sequence goes on along the minus strand of JAOSBN010000179.1, from coordinate 3,422,213 downwards.
CTTGTTACTGCAAATATTTTCCAATCATATCATGCACATCAAGTGACACTTTTTTACAATGAGCAATATTACCCTTAATACCAGCAAGATGTTTTTTCATTCTAAAAATTCCTCCCCCTTTAAATATTCTACCACGAAACAAACAGTTATATTGGATATTCCCATCAGATGCTTAAGAGGAAGAAAAATAATTCCATGTTGGATCGAATTTGCCACGAGTAGAGGACGATTCCATATTTTCCATTATGATTTAACTTAAAAAGTAAAAAATATAATTGGGTATACTATTGTCAGGGCAAAAGTATACAACTTAAATAATTCTCATTTATCAATTGTAATAAAGAAGACCAACAGTAGCAGAACGAATTAAAAAGACCAACATATGTTACTTATTAAACTTTGCTCCATAGCTTTACTGGATAATTGGGTTGATACTATATATTTGTTATAATTCTAATACTTGAAATTGTAATTTTGATCAAATTCTAAAATTAAAAATTCCATTTTGAGTAGACATAAACTATTAATTCCCTTGACCAACAAAAATACACCCTAAGTTTGAGTTAATAATTACACCAAAAAAATTTAGCATACAAGATTTGAGGCATTCTTTGACTCTTCGACTAACAGAAATTCATCAGTTGGTGTTCAATATTTATGTCAATTTAACAAGTGTTTTAGAATTTTTTGAAGTAACAAAAATCTTGCAAGTAAGTTTTATGAATGACTAATATACTTTTTTTTCTCTCTTTAAACCATAAGGCTAATATGAGAAGCACTTGTTTGTAATATGATATTAAGAAACTACAATATACTTGGTGACAGGAAAGTGGTAAATGAAATTGAGTTGATTAGCAGCAGAAGATAGAAAAGATGGAATTGAGATATGAAAGAATGTGGAAATTGTATTTTGTACTTATAATGCTTAATAAAATCATTTAGAGGAGAAAGTAGCTAGCAAGGCCAGAGGTTACCAAGGCTATGCCTTCACAAATTTGAGAAATTGTGCAAAAAAACATAGTATGTATCCAGGAACAAATGTCTAAGTATTGCAAAACTTGGTCAACGTTTATTAAAAGGAATTAGAAAGGATGGACCAAAGCATAAACAAAATACTCCTTTTCCGACTACATCACATAATATGGATTTTAGCAAAGTAACCCGATCTAATGGGTTAAGGGGTCACTAAAAAAATAAAAAATAAAAAAGCAAAAGTCCTCAAGATTCACGAGAAACTTGGTTTGATTTTGATATGCATCCTCCCTATCCTTTCACTGCCACCACACCTGAAAGATAAAATTCCCTTTCTTTAGTATGAGCTTGCTTGTTCCATTACAAGTATTACCAAATCCATGTAATGCAGGGATAAAATATTGTATAAAGAACATCTACTTTCCAAAGAGACAAAATGTAGCTAACCAATCTTAACTATTCACCCATTATAATAGGCTCTACCTTACTTGTTAGCAAGGGATTGTTAAACTTAAATCCTATCACTATCCAAAAATCAACAACTAAAGATCTAGAAATCTCTTCACATCCAAATAACAGTACACATAATTGTTATAAACGCCGAAAAGAACCTCAAACAACAAATAAAAGTTAAATCAATTTCTGCTACAAAGCCCAAATGCAATAAAAGATTTCACCTTTACTAGCCAAAACCTGCATGATGAGTCTCAAAGCTCCAAAAAGCACCAAAAGAATTGAATCAAAGAAACAAATCAAAAGCTGAACGCTAACCAAAATAACTCACCCCCAGAAGACAAATCCATAGCAAAAACAAATACCATAACAGAAACAAACCAATAGCATAAACAAACCAACAGCCGAATGGTTACCATAACAGAAACAAACCAAGAGTAGAAACACAGCAGAATGGTACTCACTTAAGAAAAGCTCTCACTGATTCAAGTCTTGGAGGAAAGCAACCCAAAATAGTGTATGAAAAAATTAAATACTTCTCAATAAATTCAATACTTCATCGGGTATATATAATAAAAGTTACACAACTATCAAAATCTAAAATGAAATAGAGTTCTAAATGTTACAAAAAACTAATTAATCAAGAATTATAAACCAGAATGAAAGCTTATGATTCAACTGCCTTATCATAATCTCTTTATCTACATAACAAATTGAAATAAATTAGCAAAGACCCCTAAAAACATTAACGTTTACAAGTAATAGAATTACTCTTCGGTCTTATCATTAACTAAGGTAGAGGTGAACTCTAACAGCAAGCAAGAAGATGCAAATGAGAGCAAAGTTATAGGATTGCATGAACCAAAACTGAAGCACCACTGGTCTGAAAATTGCCAAAACCGAAGCACCACTGAGCTCCATTCTTTGTTTCTCATTAGGATGAGGACACTCCTTGAACATACTATTGACAAAAGAAAAAACAAAAAAGAGAAAGACTTGTTGAGCAAAATCATGTGAACTAAACTAGTCTACATAATCTTGTTGGAATATCATAAAACCTACGCTTCAAACTCCTGGATTTCTTGAGGAGTGTGTTAGTGATATCGCTTCTTTCTTGGAGGATTGTCGGCAACATCTTCATCATCACCAGAAGCTCTGTCCAAGTTGTCACTCCCAGATCTACTCTCATGTTAGCTCCTCCTCCTCTCTATTGCTCCTTTCCACACTAGGCTCGAAGGTCTCATCAACTCTAACCACTTCACTTTGGCCATCTATACTCAGTTGTCGCTGATGATTGATAACTGAGACGATCGCTTAAATGGAGATTGAGAAGTAAGCCAACAGAAGCTACTTATGAGAGGAGCTTAATTTCTTCTTCCATTGAGGTGGTTAAAGACGGGGAAGACAAGATCGAAGAGAAGCTCCTGGAGAGGAGAAGAAGCCTAGAACGTTCGATGAAATGAAGTAATGAACAATAAACAATGTCTTATGTTTTGTACATAACCGGTTAACTCGATTCGACACAAACCGGTCGATTTTAATAAATAAAGGTTATTAGCTGTAACCGAACCGGACCACTGGCCTGCTCGAAAATTTTCCAGTCGGACCGGCCGGTCCTGTCCGATTTTTAAAACCTTGCGTTAAACTGATATGCTAAAAATGTAGGTAAATAAAATGAAAATAAGTAAATAAATAAATAATCTAAAATAAAAAGTTGATGTATCATGTTGTATAAGCTCTATTGGAGCCACGCCTCAGTGGCTCCCGAGCAGACGAAGTGATTCGTAAGCTCGGCATGGAGTTCTCTTTTCGGGTCGAAGCCATTGGCTTCTCGGGGGGAATATGGCTCTTATGGCGAAAAGATGTCGCCCTTGTAGTGGAGAAAGCTCACCGTCAGTTTATTCACACAACGTTTCTCCATACGACGACGTCTTTCGCCCTCATTATAGTCTACTCCAGCCCTACGCGTACTACTCAAAACCTGCTTTGGCCATACTTATGGGAGTTAAGTAGCTCGACCCACATCCCGTGGCTAATTGGCGGGGATTTCAACGCCAAGTTGGAAGTCTTTGACAAACGGGGCGACAGCAGTTCGGCACGGACTGTCAATCAGCGATTCCGTAACTGGGTGCATGGTAGTGGCCTCCATGATTTGGGCTTTATCGAATCCAGATACACGTGGAAACGTGGAACTGTTCAAGCGAGGCTCGACCGCGTGCTGGGATCGACAGCATGGGTGACGGCCTATCCGAACACCACCAATCAGCACCTTTCCTTTCTGGGTTCAGACCATCGGCCTTGCTTGGTTTCTGTCGAGCGCCAAGTCAGACGCTCCTCCGCCTAGCCGGGCTTTAAATTTCAGAACGCCTGGCTCTCCCATGCTGCTTTCGATGAGTTCGTAGCCGGACACTGGCAATCTCAACCTGCAAATCTGCGTACTGCCCTTACAAGTCTCTCAACCCACCTGTCGCGTTGGAATCAAGAGGTGTTTGGCAACATTTTCTCCCGAAAGCGGCGACTACTCGCTCGGCTGGAAGGTATCCAACGAGCCATGACGCGCGGTACTACTGACTCTCTGTTAGCACTTGAGGAACGGATCAGTGGAGACCTTCATCAAGTGATCTGCGAGGAGGAAGTATACTGGCACCAAAAGGCTCGATGTGAATGGATCACCAAAGGGGATCGAAACACTAAGTACTACCACACGGTGACCTTAACCAAGCGAAAGAGGCTCAGAGTCGAATATCTTCGTAATTCAGACGGTACCCGTATTTACAACCAAGATCTCCTTCGCACCTTCGCTAAAGCGCACTTTCAGACACTGTATACTACTCACTCTAACCCCCCACTGCTGAGCCTTTTGCCCCGAGTTGCCCAACAGCTGCCTGCTGAGGGTGTAGTTTCCCTCAGTATGCCAATCCTCGAAAGCGAGGTCAAGCATGCTCTTTTTGACATGCCCCCAAACAAAGCCCCGGGAGTCGATGGTTTCACCGCCCTCTTCTTCCAACACCAGTGGAGCATCATTGGTCGGGACGTCGTCACTTACATACAACAAGTGTTCCATCTTGAACGATGGGAATCGGAACTCAATCAAACCATTCTTGTCTTGATTCCTAAGATTCAGTCCCCGCGTACCATTACGAACTTCTGCCCAATCAGCCTTTGTACTGTTCTGTACAAAATCATTTCCAAGGTCATCGTCAATCGTCTGAAACCTCATTTAACCCATCTGGTGGCGGAAAATCAATGTAGCTATGTCCCTAGTCGGCACATTACTAGTAACATCATCATCGCCCAAGAGATTTTGCACTCAATGCGGCAAAAAGCGGGCAAGACAGGATACCTAGCCATCAAATTTGACCTCGAAAAAGCCTATGACCGTCTCAGGTGGGACTTTATCCACGATACGCTGCAACAACTTTGCATCCCAGAGCAACTCATTCGCGTTATTATGAAGTGCATCACCACAGTCTCTTTGCAAGTGACGTGGAATGGTAGCCTATCTGATCCGATCACCCCGTCAAACGGACTCAGGCAGGGTGACCCGCTCTCCCCCTATCTTTTCGTTCTTTGTATGGAAAGGCTGGGGCACCTCATCTCGCAGGCTGTTAGCCACGGGAAGTGGACTCCCATTAAATTAAGTCCATCAGGGCCCCCCATCTCTCACTTATTTTTTGCAGATGATCTCATTCTATTTGCTGCGGCCACTGAACCCCAAGCCCACATTATCGCCAATATTCTTGACTCTTTCTGCCAGATGTCTGGTCACAAGGTTAACACTGCAAAAACTCGAATTTTCTTTTCCAGAAATGTCCCTCGGGCCCGGGCGTCCCAAATTAGTAGTGCTCTTCACATA